>JAIUZE010019840.1:0-39930 GCA_022085475.1 Heliosperma pusillum
GGTCGTACTGGGCTGCGTTTCAGTTTCTCACGATTTTTGTACCACGTGTCCTGGGCCGTGGTAAAAGTTACCATGTTCTATTAAACAATCAGATAACGCGTATTTATCCATTTTCTCGATAAACCGAGTTACCCCCGAAAAACGTTTATCGCATACGGACACCCTAAAATCTCCTTCTTTTATGCTCAAAATTTGCGTGGAAGCTTTATCTGAGCCAATAAACTGTTTGTGTGATTTACTGTCATTTCTGACCCGGGGCCACAAAATACCGTACACCGTGTATTATAGGCTGTAATTTGGGTCGTTCGGTAGTTCGTACTAGGTTGCGTTTTAGTTTCTCACGAGTTTTGTACCACGTGTCCCGGGCCGTGGTAGAAGTTACCATGTTCGATCAAACCATTAGATAACGCGTATTTATCCATTTTCCCGATAAACCGAGTTACCCCCGAAAAACATTTATCGCATACGGACACCCTCAAATCTCCTTCGTTTATGCTCAAAATTTGCGTGGAAGCTTTATCTGAGCCAATAAACTGTTTGTGTGATTAATTGCGATTTCTGACTCGGGGCCGCAAAATCTCGAAAACCGTGTATTATAGACCGTAATTTGGGCCGTTCGAGAGGTCGTACTGGGCTGCGTTTCAGTTTCTCGCGATTTTTGTACCATGTGTCCTGGTCCGTGGTAGAACTTACCATGTTCGATCAAACAATCAGATAACGCGTATTTATCCATTTTCTCGATAAATCGAGTTACCCCTGAAAAACGTTTATCGCATACGGCACCCTCAAATATCCTTCGTTTATGCTCAAAATTTGCGTGGAAGCTTTATCTGAGCCAATAAACTGTTTGTGTGATTTACTGCCATTTCTGACCCGGGGCCACAAAATACCGAACACCGTGTATTATAGGATGTAATTTGGGCCGTTCAGAAGGTCGTACTGGGCAGCGTTTCTGTTTCTCATGTTTTTTGTACCAGGTGTTCTGGGCCGTGGAAGAAGTTACCATGTTCGATTAAACCATCAGATAACACGTATTTATCCATTTTCTCGATAAACCGAGTAACCCCTGAAAAACGTTTATCGCATACG
This sequence comes from Heliosperma pusillum, assembly GCA_022085475.1. Classification (NCBI taxonomy): domain Eukaryota; kingdom Viridiplantae; phylum Streptophyta; class Magnoliopsida; order Caryophyllales; family Caryophyllaceae; genus Heliosperma; species Heliosperma pusillum. The sequence continues at coordinate 1,090 of JAIUZE010019840.1, forward strand.
GACACCCTTAAATCTCCTCCGTTTATTCTCAAAATTTGCGTAGGAGCTTTATATGAGCCAATAAACTGTTAGTGTGATTTACTGCCATTTCTGACCCGGAGCCACAAATACCGAAAACCGTGTATTAAAGACCGTAATTTGGGCAGTTCTGGAGGTCGTACTGGGCTGCGTTTCAGTTTCTCTTGATTTTTGTACCACGTGTCCTGGGCCGTGGTAGAAGTTACCATGTGCAATTAAACCATTAGATAACACGTATTTATGCATTTTCTCGATAAACCGTGTTACCCCCGAAAAACGTTTATCGCATACGAACACCCACAAATCTCCTCCGTTTATGCTCAAAACTTGTGTGGAAGCTTTATCTCAGAAAATAACATATTTTTGTGATTTACGGTCATTTCTGCCCCTGTGCCGCTCAATACCGAAAACCGTGTATTATAGACTGCAATTTATGCCGTTTGGAAGGTCGTACTAGGTCATGTTTCATTTTCACACGATTTTTGTACCACGTATCCTGGGTCGTGATAGAAGTTGCCATGTTCGATTAAACCATCAGATAACACGTATTTATCCATTTTCTTTATAAATCGAGTTACCCCCGAAAAATGTTTATCGCATACGGACACCATCAAGTCTTCTCCGTTTATGCTCAAAATTTGCGTGGGAGCTTTATCTGAGCCAATAAACTGTTTGTGAGATTTACTACCATTTCTGACACGGTGCCACAAAATACTAAAACCGTGTATTATAGGATGTAATTTGGGCCGTTCGGAAGGTCATACTGGGCTGCGTTTCTATTTCTCATGTTTTTTGTATCACGTGTCCAGGGCCGTGGAAGAAGTTACCATGTTCGATTAAACCATCAGATAACACGTATTTATCCATTTTCTCGATAAACCGAGTTACCCCCGAAAAACGTTTATCGCATACGGACACTCTAAAATCTCCTTCTTTTATGCTCAAAATTTGCGTAGAAACTTTATCTGAGCCAATAAACTGTTTGTGTGATTTACTGTCATTTCTGACCCGGGGCCACAAAATACCGAAAACCGGGTATTATAGGCTGTAATTTGGGCCGTTCGGTAGTTCGTACTAGGCTGCGTTTTAGTTTCTCACGATTTTTGTACCACGTGTCCTGGGTCGTGGTAGAAGTTACCATGTTCGATTAAACCATTAGATAACGCTTATTTATCCTTTTTCTCGATAAACCGAGTTACCCCCGAAAAACATTTATCGCATACAGACACCCTCAAATCTACTTCGTTTATGCTCAAAATTTGCGTGGAAGCTTTATCTGAGCCAATAAACTGTTTGTGTAATTTATTGCAATTACTGACTCGGGGCCGCAAAATCTCGAAAACTGTGTATTATAGACCGTAATTTGGGCCGTTCGAGAGGTCGTACTAGGCTGCGTTTCAGTTTCTCACGATTTTTGTACCATATGTCCTGGGCCGTGGTAGAAGTTACCATGTTCGATAAAACAATCAGATAACGCGTTTTTATCAATTTTCTCGATAAACCGAGTTACCCCCGAAAAACGTTTATCGCATACGGGACCCTCAAATATCCTTCGTTTATGCTCAAAATTTGCGTGGAAGCTTTGTCTGAGCCAATAAACTGTTTGTGTGATTTACTGCCATTTCTGACCCAGGGCCACAAAATACCGAACACCGTGTATTATAGGATGTAATTTGGGCCGTTCAGAAGGTCGTACTGGGCAGCGTTTCTGTTTCTCATGTTTTTTGTACCAGGTGTTCTAGGCCGTGGAAAAAGTTACCATGTTCGATTAAACCATCAGATAACACGTATTTATCCATTTTCTCGATAAACCGAGTAACCCCTGAAAAACGTTTATCGCATACGGACACCCTTAAATCTCCTCCGTTTATTCTCAAAATTTGCGAGGGAGCTTTATATGAGCCAATAAACTGTTAGTGTGATTTACTGCCATTTCTGACCCTGGGCCACAAATACCGAAAACCGTGTATTAGACCGTAATTTGGGCAGTTTTGGAGGTCGTACTGGGCTGCGTTTCAGTTTCTCACGATTTTTGTACCACGTGTCCTGGGCCGTGGTAAAAGTTACCATGTTCTATTAAACAATCAGATAACGCGTATTTATCCATTTTCTCGATAAACCGAGTTACCCCCGAAAAACGTTTATCGCATACGGACACCCTAAAATCTCCTTCTTTTATGCTCAAAATTTGCGTGGAAGCTTTATCTGAGCCAATAAACTGTTTGTGTGATTTACTGTCATTTCTGACCCGGGGCCACAAAATACCGTACACCGTGTATTATAGGCTGTAATTTGGGTCGTTCGGTAGTTCGTACTAGGTTGCGTTTTAGTTTCTCACGAGTTTTGTACCACGTGTCCCGGGCCGTGGTAGAAGTTACCATGTTCGATCAAACCATTAGATAACGCGTATTTATCCATTTTCCCGATAAACCGAGTTACCCCCGAAAAACATTTATCGCATACGGACACCCTCAAATCTCCTTCGTTTATGCTCAAAATTTGCGTGGAAGCTTTATCTGAGCCAATAAACTGTTTGTGTGATTAATTGCGATTTCTGACTCGGGGCCGCAAAATCTCGAAAACCGTGTATTATAGACCGTAATTTGGGCCGTTCGAGAGGTCGTACTGGGCTGCGTTTCAGTTTCTCGCGATTTTTGTACCATGTGTCCTGGTCCGTGGTAGAACTTACCATGTTCGATCAAACAATCAGATAACGCGTATTTATCCATTTTCTCGATAAATCGAGTTACCCCTGAAAAACGTTTATCGCATACGGCACCCTCAAATATCCTTCGTTTATGCTCAAAATTTGCGTTGAAGCTTTATCTGAGCCAATAAACTGTTTGTGTGATTTACTGTCATTTCTGACCCGGGGCCACAAAATACCGAACACCGTGTATTATAGGATGTAATTTGGGCCGTTCAGAAGGTCGTACTGGGCAGCGTTTCTGTTTCTCATGTTTTTTGTACCAGGTGTTCTGGGCCGTGGAAGAAGTTACCATGTTCGATTAAACCATCAGATAACACGTATTTATCCATTTTCTCGATAAACCGAGTAACCCCTGAAAAACGTTTATCGCATACGGACACCCTTAAATCTCCTCCGTTTATTCTCAAAATTTGCGTAGGAGCTTTATATGAGCCAATAAACTGTTAGTGTGATTTACTGCCATTTCTGACCCGGAGCCACAAATACCGAAAACCGTGTATTAAAGACCGTAATTTGGGCAGTTCTGGAGGTCGTACTGGGCTGCGTTTCAGTTTCTCTTGATTTTTGTACCACGTGTCCTGGGCCGTGGTAGAAGTTACCATGTGCAATTAAACCATTAGATAACACGTATTTATGCATTTTCACGATAAACCGTGTTACCCCCGAAAAACGTTTATCGCATACGGACACCCACAAATCTCTTCCGTTTATGCTCAAAACTTGTGTGGAAGCTTTATCTCAGAAAATAAAATATTTTTGTGATTTACGGTCATTTCTGCCCCTGTGCCGCTCAATACCGAAAACCGTGTATTATAGACTGAAATTTATGCCGTTTGGGAGGTCGTACTAGGTCATGTTTCATTTTCTCACGATTTTTGTACCACGTATCCTGGGTCGTGATAGAAGTTTCCATGTTCGATTAAACCATCAGATAACACGTATTTATCCATTTTCTTTATAAATCGAGTTACCCCCGAAAAATGTTTATCGCATACGGACACCATCAAGTCTTCTCCGTTTATGCTCAAAATTTGCGTGGGAGCTTTATCTGAGCCAATAAACTGTTTGTGAGATTTACTACCATTTCTGACACGGTGCCACAAAATACTAAAACCGTGTATTATAGGATGTAATTTGGGCCGTTCGGAAGGTCATACTGGGCTGCGTTTCTATTTCTCATGTTTTTTGCATCACGTGTCCTGGGCCGTGGAAGAAGTTACCATGTTCGATTAAACCATCAGATAACACGTATTTATCCATTTTCTCGATAAACCGAGTTTCCCCCGAAAAACGTTTATCGCATACGGACACACTCAAATATCCTACGTTTATTCTCTAAATTTGTATGGGAGCATTATCTGAGCCAATAAACTGTTTGTGTGATTTACTGCCATTTCTGACCCGGGGCCGCATATACCGAAAACCGTGTATTATAGGCCGTAATTTGGGCCGTTCGGGAGGTCGTACTGGGCTGCGTTTCAGTTTCGCACGATTTTTTTACCACGTGTCCTTGGCCGTGGTAGAAGTGACCATTTTCAATTAAACAATCAGATAACGCGTATTTATCCATTTTCTCGATAAACCGTGTTACCCCCGAAAATCGTTTAACGAATACAGACACCCTCAAATCTCCTTCTTTTAAGCTCAAAACTTGCGTGGAAGCTTTATATGAGCCAAAAAACTGTTTGTGTGATTTACTGCCATTTCTGACCCGGGGCCACAAATTACCGAAAACCGTGTAGGGTCTGTTTCATTTTCTCACGAATTTTGTACCACGTGTCCTGGGCCGTGGAAGAAGTTACCATGTTCGATTAAACTATCAGGTAACACGTATTTATCCATTTTCTCGATAAACCGAGTAACCCCTGAAAAACGTTTATCGCATACGGACACCCTTAAATCTCCTCCGTTTATTCTCAAAATTTGCGTGGGAGCTTTATCTGAGCCAATAAACTGTTAGTGTGATTTACTGCCATTTCTGATCCGGGGCCACAAATACCAAAAATCGTGTATTAAATGCCGTAATTTGGGCAGTTCTAGAGGTCGTACTGGGCTGCGTTTCAGTTTCTCACGATTTTTCTACCATGTGTCCTGGGCCGTGGTAGAAGTTACCATGTTCCATTAAACTATCAGATAACGCGTCTTTATCCATTTTCTCGATAAACCGAGTTACCCCCGAAAAACGTTTATCGCATACGGACACCCTAAAATCTCCTTGTTTTATGCTCAAAATTTGCGTGGAAGCTTTATCTGAGCCAATAAACTGTTTGTGTGATTTACTTTCATTTCTGACCCGGGGCCACAAAATACCGAAACCGTGTATTATTGGCTGTAATTTGGGTCGTTCGGGAGTTCATACTAGGCTGCGTCTCAGTTTCTCACGATTTTTGTACTACGTGTCCTGGGCCGTGGTAGAAGTTACCATGTTCGATTAAACCATTAGATAACACGTATTTATCAATTTTCTCGATAAACCGTGTTACCTTCGAAAAATGTTTATCGCATACAGACACCCACAAATCTCCTCCGTTTACGCTCAAAATTTGTTTGGAAACTTTATCTCTGAAAATAAAATATTTTTGTGATTTACGGTCATTTCTGCCCCTGTGCCGCTAAATACCGAAAACCGTGTATTATAGGCTGCAATTTAGGCCGTTTGGGAGGTCGTACTAGGTCATGTTTCATTTTCTCAAGATTTTTGTACCACGTGTCCTGGGTCGTGATAGAAGTTACCATGTTCGATTAAACCATCAGATAACACGTATTTATCCATTTTCTTTATAAATCGAGTTACCCCCGAAAAATGTTTATCGCATACAGACACCATCAAATCTCCTGCGTTTATTCTCAAAATTTGCGTGGTAGCTTTATCTGAGCCAATAAACTGTTTGTGAGATTTACTACCATTTCTGACCCGGGGCCACAAAATACCAAAACTGTGTATTTTAGGATGTAATTTGGGCCGTTCGGAAGGTCGTACTGAGCTGCGTTTCTATTTCTCATGTTTTTTGTACTACGTGTCCAGGGCCGTGGAAGAAGTTACCATGTTCGATTAAACCATCAGATAACACGTATTTATCCATTTTTTCGATAAAACGTGTTACCCCTGAAAAACGTTTATCGCATACGGACACCCTCAAATCTCCTCCGTTTATTCTCAAAACTTGCGTGGGAGCTTTATCTGAGCCAATAAACTGTTTGTGTGATTTACTGCCATTTCTGACCCGGTGCCACAAAATACCGAAAACAGTGTATTATAGGCTGTAACTTAGGCCGTTTGGGAGTTCGTACTAGGCTGCGTTTCAGTTTCTCACGATTTTTTACCACGTGTCCTGGGCCGGAGTAAAAGTTACCATGTTCGATTAAACCATTAGATAACACGTCTTTATCCATTTTCTCGATAAACCGTGTTACCCCCGAAAAACGTTTATCGCATACGGACACCCACAAATCGCTTCTGTTTATGCGCCAAAATTTGTGTGGAAGATTTATCTGAGAAAATAAAATGTTTATGTGATTTACGGTCATTTCTGCCTCGGTACCACAAAATACCGAAAACCGTGTATTATAGGCTGCAATTTAGGCCCGTTTGGGAGGTCGTACTAGGTCATGTTTCATTTTCTCACGATTTTTGTACCACGTGTCCTGGATCGTGGTAGAAGTTACCATGTTCGATTAAACAATCAGATAACGCGTATTTATCCATTTTATCGATAAACCGAGTTACCCCCAACAACGTTTATCGCATACGGACACCCTCAAATCTCCTTTGTTTATGCTCAAAATTTGCATGGAAGCTTTATATGAGCCAATAAACTGTTTGTGTGATTTACTGTCTTTTCTGACCCGGGGCCACAAAATACTGAAAACCGTGTATTATAGGCCGTAATTTGGGCCGTTCGGGAGGTTGTACTGGGCTGCGTTTCAATTTCTCACGATTTTTGTACCACGTGTCCTGGGCCGTGGTAGAAGTTTCCATGTTCGATTAAACCATCAGATAACACGTATTTATCCATTTTCTCGATAAACCGAGTTACCCACGAAAACATTAATCGCATACGGACACCTTCAAATCTTCTTCGTTTATGCTCAAAATTTGCGTGGGAGATTTATCTGAGCCAATAAACTGTTTGTGTGATTTACTGCCATTTCTGACTCGGGGCCGCAAAATACCGAAAACCGTGTATTATAGGCCGTAATTTGGGCCGATCAGGAGGTCGTACCGGGCTGCGTTTCAGTTTCTCACGATTTTTGTACCACGTGTCCTGGGCCGTGGTAGAAGTTACCATGTTCGATTAAACAATCAGATAACGCGTATTTATCCATTTTCTCGATAAACCGTGTTACCCCCGAAAAACGTTTATCGCATACGGCACCCTCAAATTTCCTTCGTTTATGCTCAAAATCAGCGTGGAAGCTTTATCTGAGCCAATAAACTGTTTGTGTGATTTACTGCCATTTCTGACCCGGGGCCACAAAATACTGAAAACCGTGTATTATAGGATGTAATTTGGGCCGTAGATGTGATGTTTTAAATACCGCAAGTGCACGAATGTCAAAGTAGCACTTGAGGGTCGATTTCCACGGAGAGCAAGATGATTACTAATCGTTTCTATTCAAACGTTTAGCTAAGTCGGACAAAACTAGGAAGGTAGAGTAACGATTTAAACTAAAAAGCAAATATATAAAATTAAACTAATGCTAGAGCCAAATAAACTATAACGAGCTAATAAGATAAGTTTAAATCAAATGATTAAAAGCCTAGGACTCGACTTTTCCACCGACATTTGCAACTACTATCAAACCCCGTCGATTGGTTGTTAAGGAAGATGCGTTAGGAGGAAACGCCTCTAATTCGCCAAGTATCTCCCTCCCGGGTTCACACATGGACACTAGTAACACCGACCTATCTCTCTTCCGGGTTCATAAGCCGGAATCCCTTACACAACACTCTAGCATCCGAGGACGCGCGACATCCCAAAGACACTCAAGTATTAGTCAAGGTTAATAAGTACGCGATAAACCCCGGTCCTCCAACCCTCTTTCTCAAAGGTGATATTCAAACCGACTACCAAAGGTCTCCCCTTCAAGTTCCCCCTCCCGGGTTCAACCCAAATCAACTACTAGTCTAGATGGGGAGAGCCCGACTCTCAACCTAATCGACTCCCGTCGACGGTCAAGGGTAAAGAGTCAACGACAAACCCAAATAAAACACTAAACAATCAAAATCCCAAGGTAAGCCCAACCAAATCCCCCAACAACCAATTAAAGCGGAATTTATTAGGTTAATCACTCATGTCGGGGATTAATCGAGTCCTAGTAAGAAGACTACTCACTATTCATAGTGATACCACAAGAAAAGTTAATAAAGATTGAATCTTTAATGTTGAACATAATAAAGATTAGATTTTTATCCAAGACTAGTAATTTCTCAATTAAAAGGAACTAAGAATCAATAAAACTAAAATTCAACAACAACTAAGCATAAAGGAAGAACCTTTATGAACAAACTAACTCTAAAAATTCAAACTTTAAGTACTACAATGAAAATAAGAACAAAGAAAAATAATGAAAGAGAAGGAGATAGTACCAACAATGAAAGACAAGGAAGAACAAAGGAATTAGAAGGGAAAATAAAGCTTCAATCTTTGATAAATCATGAGAACTATAGATCCAATTACAAGGGAGTGGTTGAGTTTTTCTCTCTCTAAAAATGCTCTAAAAATCAGTTCTCTCTTCAAGTTTTCAGGTTTGGTCTATTTATACAAGATTAAAATCACGCAAAACGAAGTCGTATAAGGCCGGGGTGAACAGTGTGCGAAATTGAGATTTCGCACGGCTCACTTCGTTCCGCACGGCCAACTTTGCACGGTCAGTACTTCCCTGCTTCAAGTTCGCACGGCTTACTTCGTTCCGCACGGCCAACTTTGCACGGTCAGTACTTCCCTGCTTCAAGTTCGCACGGTGCTCATTTTTCCTTGATTTGCGTGATCCTTCTTCTTCTTTTCGGGTCGTGGATCGTTGAGCTGTCCCACGGGTCTCCTCTATAGCGCTTGGTGGGTCCTTATCGTACCTAAATAGCATAAAAACCCAAAAGTATAGAACCAAGCACCCGAATGTCGGGTTCTACGCATTTAAGCATGATTGTAACATAAAGCACATAAGAATATAGATTAAATAACACAATTATTAGCATAAAAAGTATGCAAATAATTAGGCTATCTAATCTCCCCACACTTATCTCTTACTCGTCCCCGAGTAAGTACTAGGACTAACTACGAACTCTTCTAAAAGTGGGTGCACGATATAAACACCACTTAGCTATTATTAGACTACTAATATCCGAATGAGTATTAGTGCACTCAACGCCCTTTCAACTCACATAGTCAATGATCATGGGAAAGATGCATGACTTGCAAGGCAAGTGAGGTCTTGCACAAAATGGATGAACCAAACAGTTAAACAATTAATCATTCAATAAACGGTTCACAAAGGTACAAAATGACTACCTTTCTCATCTAGGTAGCCGAGGCCAAAGCCAACAAGTAAGTGGTTTTATTCATCTGATCATTCCTCAAATAGTAGTGAAATAGCTAATTAAGAAATTCCGTTAAAAATCTAAGAAAACTACGCTTACAAATGCATGAAATCGATTAGGCACCCGCGCTACCATTAAAAAACTAGTAAAGCAAGGGTGAAAGATTGTGGAATAGAACTCCCGTGGGTTTTAATCCAAAAGTGGTGGTGTGGACGGCCTCTTATCAATGTTAAGAGGTAAGGGTCTACCCATTTTGGCAACTTATTTGATATTTGGTTTGGGAATTTTTTTTTTTTTTTGTTGTTTGTCCCAAAGATTTGATTTTTTTTTACTTTTTGGTTTTTGGTAGTGCTTGTTTGGAATTGACAATTCATGAAATCAAAATGTTAGACTTGTGTGTGTTTCTCAACAATTTGGACCCACTGTTATATAAGTGCTCGAATGGGGGTACAAGCATAACGGTGGACACCCATATTCCCAAAGATTCAACCGTTGATCACCCACCGAAATCTTTCAACTTGCGCACAAAGTGCCAAGTTGGGTGGCCGGGAGTGACGGGATTCCTTAAAAGAACATGAGCGTGAAAACATTATTAAGCAATCGCATGATCAAAATGAAACAACACTCTTCTTTAGGGATGTTTAAGCACTAAAAATGACCTCCATGGTCGCCTTCGTCCAACCACCACTCAAGAATGTTTCACAACACGGGCTGAAATGGAATGAAAAACCTTGCAAAACTCGATTTACATTGACCGTGGCCGTTTAGATGCCTAATATTGACTCATGTATATGTAAGCATTGTTTTCAAAAGAAATTTAACTAAATTTTAAAGTTAGATAAATGACTACTATCATTCGGAATGTTCAAAATCATTAAACCACTTATCCGTATTTTTGGTATTTTCCTTGAAAACAATTTTTTGATGCAACTACACTACATAAATGCAACTAGATATTCACAAACTTATCAAGAATGCAAACTAAGTACGATAATGCAACAAATAAGCATGCAAACTATAATAACAAATGCAATCCTAATCTTCAACACAACATTCCACAACCACCAATTCCTCAAATCATCATCAACAAGTCAAAAATCTCCCAACTTCTCATGTGAAATTACAAGAAAAGAAAGGGAGAAGGTTGGAAAGATCATACCAAATCTAGACTCATAAACCTTCGTTCTTGTCTCCGATCATTGGTTGCGGAACCTACACAAGTGAACAACTACGCACAAGCACCAATATATACAAAGAACACGTATTTTTGGATTTTTCAAAATTTTCCAAATTTTCAAATTTTGTATTTTCACAACAATCCCTACACTAATCTCCTCCCCACACTTAAACCGGACATTGTCCTCAATGGTCCAAATGTTAGGAGAAGAAGGAACATAAAGAACAAGCTTTTTGTATTTTTGATTTTTTTTTTTTGTGAAAAAGAAAATAACGTGTTTTTGAAAATTTTGATAGCAAGAGTACGTAAATAAAAATGCAATAAAGAATATGAAATCTAAACTAAATGCAAGCTAACTATATGAATGCAAGGTTGTTTATTGAGAATGAAAAGAGAGCTAATTAAAATTAACTCCAATTTGGATGCCTAAGGAAATTTTTGGATTAGAGAGAGTTTGGATTTTCAAAGTGGGGGTGGGTAAGGGACAATATTCAACTCATGAGTGACTCTAAAAGTATGATAATCATCTAAAGTGTACATGCTCAAAGTTAGAGTTGAAGTGATCCACTTACTTGAGACCCACAAGGGAGAAATTTCAATCTTTCTCCATTTGCATCATAGTTGCTCAAAGCCCTTAGCAACTTGTCAAACTCATTTTCAAAACCCATGAAGAAACACAAGTAGATAGCCAAGAACCCCAATACATAGAAAATCAAAGCATAAGACCCAAGCTTGATCAACTCTTCTTCACCGTCTTCATTCGGCCACCAAGTAAGTGAGGTTGGCAAAATACGGCAAGGTTCACTCAACACTCCACACTCTTTGTCAATGTTGGGTGGTTTTTCATGATGGACGGGAGGAATGAGAAGTGTGAAAACACTAACTTTCTCAAGAGGATCATGTTGGTGGGTCATGGGAGGCTTCAAAGGAGTAGGTTGAGGAGGGAGAATTTCCTCCCCTTCATCTTTTCCATCACCATTAGGGAATGTTTCTAAATCGACTCCCTTAATGGCCTCTTCTATGGCGTCTACTTGACTTTCCCAACTACTTGAAGTATCATCAACCCAAGGTGCATTTTCAAGTATGCTCAAATCAATAGGAATTGGAGAGTTCAAGTAGGCTTCAATTTCCTCATCAATAAGACGATCAATTTCGTCTTCTCTTGAACTCTCTTTGACACCAACATCCAACAAATCATCATTTTCAACTAGATCATGCTCATTCGAGCAATTATCTAACAAATCCACCTTACAACAAGAGTTGCTCATAGAAGATGACTTCATTGACTTGTTGAGTTCAAATTCAATCTTCTCATTACCCACTTGAAGCGAGAGTTTACCATTTTTGACATCTATCATAGCACATCCCGTGCCCAAGCAAGGCCTACCTAAGATGATTGGCACTTGACTATCTTCGGGCATATCCATGACAAAGAAATCGCATGGGATCACAAGTTTTCCAACCTTCAAGGGGATATCTTCTATCACACCCAAGGGATACCTAACCGAACGATCGGCTAGTTGCAAGGAGACTCTTGTAGGCTTCAAGTCTTTTAGATGTAGCTTCTTGAAGATAGAGAGGGGCATCAAGCTAACACTTGCTCCCAAGTCACACAACGCCCTCTTTATCGCTACCCCTTGGATTGAACATGGGATAGAAAAGCTTCCCGGATCTTCAAGCTTGTTCGGAACCTTTTTTGTGTGGGTAAGGATGGCACTACATTCCCTAGAGAGGTTAACGGTTTGTACCTCTCCGCTCTTCTTCTTCATAGTGACAAGCTCCTTTAGAAACTTCGAATAATTGGGGATTTCGTCAATCATGTCAAGAAATGGGATAGTGACATTCATCCCCTTCAAGATATTCAAGAACTTCTCATATTTCTTCTCAAGTCTTGGCCTTGCGAGCCTTTGAGGAAAAGGAACCGGTGGTGTATACTCCATTAGTGGGGGAGTAGGCTCCTTATCCAATGACGGTGCAGTAGGCACTTTCTCTATCGGTGGTTCAACTTTTTCCACCTTCTTGGATTTTGCTTCATCATTGAGAATCGATGGCTCTCCCACTTTCTCAATCACAACCCTTTTTCGTTTCCATCTTGAAGGTTTCTTGACCTCCTCCAATTGTCTACCACTTCTTAGGAAAACCGCATTCATTTCCCTTGGGTTAACCTCCGTATTGCCCGGAAATTTTCCCGGATTTTTGGCTATTTGGCTCAATTGTTGTGAAATTTGAGCAACTTGTGTCTCCATTGCTTTTTGTGATGCTCTTATCACATCATTGAAACTACTTTGGAAAGACATGTAATTGTCAAGTTTGGTGTCGGCCTTTTGGTTAGAGATCACCAATTGCTCAAAGGCTTGTTCCCAAGTGGGCTTTTGGTTTTGTTGGGATTGAAAGTTATGAGTGAAGCCTTGGTTTTGATTGTTGAAGTTTCTTCCTTGAAATTCGGGTGAGTTTTGTTGTTGGAAATTTTGGTTGAAGTCTTGATTGGGCCCTTGAAATTGTTGGTGTTGGTTAGACTTTGGTTGTTGGGCTATGGAGGAAGAAGGGTTTTGGACATTTTTAGAGGTATATGAGATGTTGAGGTCGCCTCTCAATCCGGAATGATATTGATTGTTGTTAGGTGCATGTTTAACATTGGATGACTCCCACACTCCATTCACTTGCTCCGCATAACCTTCTTCTTCATTGGGTGAAATTAAGGGACATTTGTTTGGGGAATGCCCTTGTTCACCACACAACTCACAAGAAAATATTTGCTTCATTTTGGAGCTTTGAATCTTATTTGTGTTCAACAAAGCCACTTGTTGAGCTAACTCATGGAGTGTTTCCTTCACCTCTACGTTAAACACCGAGTTGGAGCCGCATTTCCCTTTTTATTTCCTCGTTGCTCTATGGTTTCCCCAATCCATGGTCCTTGCCGCCATCTCCTCTATCAACTCCTTTGCCTTTTTATGATCCAAGATATCCAAACCTCCCTTTCCCGATGCCGCATCAAGCGACAATTTCAAATCATTTGTCAATCCCTTGTAGAAGTTGTTGACCATTTCGGGCTCGGCTATGCCATGATTGTGGGATTAGGATCCGTATACAACCCTTTAAATCGACAGGATTATAATGAAATTTAACTTATATGATTAATAGTCATAAACAAAATTGCATAAGACGAAGGGATTAAGAAATAACCTTTAGTCCTTGCGATAAAGGCCTAAGAACAAATACCAAAATAGGTATTCTCCTAATCAAAACACCCTAGATGGAACAAGATATGCCTTGAGATTGCTAGAACTCTTGAGAAACCGTTTTCTCTCTTTTGTGAATTATGTGATGGTGGAGGCTCAACTTATGATTAGGGTTCATTAACATCCAAAAATAGGGAAACCAATTCCTTTATATATTCCCCTATCACAAGGTATCCTAGTGTAATTAGGAAAGGTATTTTCTTTCCTAAAAACCCTCCATATGGCCGAAATTTTAGAGTATTATAATACTTTATTTTCGGTTCATATTTAGCTATTAATATATTGCAATTAATATCCGTATATTATTAATTATAAATATCCGTATATTTACAATTTTACTAATTCAACATATCAGTTTATATTTAATTTAGCTTGCAATATATATGACAATTAAATATAACCTTTTATATTTAATCGCGAATTACTGTTAATTCGGCTAAACAACATTATTTAATCTGTATTAAATAATTTTTTATCATCACATTGACTAACCGTTTAGTCAAAAACACTGACTAACCTTTTAGTCATATTATAAGGCATCAATATAATTATTTTCTCAAATAATCATATCTCTCGAACACATCCAATAGGTGTGACTTTTAGGGACCAGTTGATTACCGCCATCAGTATGACAATAACGTCAAACTTATCTAGCAAGCCAACCGTTATTGATAAACGTTAATCAACTGATTATTATACGAAGTATACCCTGTGAACCTACAGAGATTTATTTATGTTATTGCACTAACTGTGGAGGACACTGGCTCCAACAATGATGTGGGCACAACCTTTGGAGCCTCTTGTATCGCTCCCAAGCATCATATAAAGTCTCTTCCTCCTCTTGTATGAACCCTTGTAAGTCACTCTTGACCTTTGCGGTTCTATACGGGGGAAAGTACTTATTCAAGAATGCCGTAGATAGCTCATCCCATGTCTTGAAAGAATTCGTATCACAATTCTTGAGCCAATCCTTGGCCGATCCCTTTAATGAGCGAGGGAACAACCGTAGGCGTATAGCATCATCGGATACCCCATTCATTTTAAACATATCACAATCATCAAGGAAATCATTGAGATGGTCATTTGGGTTCTCAAGGGGGCCACCCTCAAATTGGTTGTCTTGGACAAGTTGGATTAATGAGTTCTTGACCTCAAAATTGTTGGCTTGCACTCTAGGCCTTTGGATGCTTGAATTCACCACATGCTTTGGAGCCATGTGATCTCTAATTGGAACCGATGGTTCTTCATTGTCGCTCATGTTTGCAATCTCAAGCACCACTATACACTTAATTGAAAAGTTAGTACGATATATGGCACACCAAGGTGTGCAAAAGTGACAATGACTTAGTCTAAAGCTAGAATAAAACAACTAATATCAATCCATTGCTCCCCGGCAACGGCGCCAAAAACTTGATGTGATGTTTTAAATACCGCAAGTGCACGGTTGTCAAAGTAGCACTTGAGGGTCGATTTCCACGGAGAGCAAGGTGATTACTAATCGTTTCTATTCAAACGTTTAGCTAAGTCGGACAAAACTAGGAAGGTAGAGTAACGATTTAAACTAAAAAGCAAATATATAAAATTAAACTAATGCTAGAGCCAAATAAATTATAACTAGCTAATAAGATAAGTTTAAATCAAATGATTAAAAGCCTAGGACTCGACTTTTCCACCGACATTTGCAACTACTATCAAACCCCGTCGATTGGTTGTTAAGGAAGATGCGTTAGGAGGAAACGCCTCTAATTCGCCAAGTATCTCCCTCCCGGGTTCACACATGGACACTAGTAACACCGACCTATCTCTCTTCCGGGTTCATAAGCCGGAATCTCTTACACAACACTCTAGCATCCGAGGACGCGCGACATCCCAAAGACACTCAAGTATTAGTCAAGGTTAATAAGTACGCGATAAACCCCGGTCCTCCAACCCCTTTTCTCAAAGGTGATATTCAAACCGACTACCAAAGGTGTCCCCTTCAAGTTCCCCCTCCCGGGTTCAACCCAAATCAACTACTAGTCTAGATGGGGAGAGCCCGACTCTCAACCTAATCGACTCCCGTCGACGGTCAAGGGTAAAGAGTCAACGACAAACCCAAATAAAACACTAAACAATCAAAATCCCAAGGTAAGCCCAACCAAATCCCCCAACAACCAATTAAAGCGGAATTTATTAGGTTAATCACTCATGTCGGGGATTAATTGAGTCCTAGTAAGAAGACTACTCACTATTTATAGTGATAACACAAGAAAAGTTAATAAAGATTGAATCTTTAATGTTGAACATAATAAAGATTAGATTTTTATCCAAGACTAGTAATTTCTCAATTAAAAGGAACTAAGAATCAATAAAACTAAAATTCAACAACAACTAAGCATAAAGGAAGAACCTTTATGAACAAACTAACTCTAAAAATTCAAACTTTAAGTACTACAATGAAAATAAGAACAAATAAAAATAATGAAAGAGAAGGAGATAGTACCAACAATGAAAGACAAGGAAGAACAAAGGAATTAGAAGGGAAAATAAAGCTTCAATCTTTGATAAATCATGAGAACTATAGATCCAATTACAAGGGAGTGGTTGAGTTTTTCTCTCTCTAAAAATGCTCTAAAAATCAGTTCTCTCTTCAAGTTTTCAGGTTTGGTCTATTTATACAAGATTAAAATCACGCAAAACGAAGTCGTATAAGGCCAGGGTGAACAGTGTGCGAAATTGAGATTTCGCACGGCTCACTTCGTTCCGCACGGCCAACTTTGCACGGTCAGTACTTCCCTGCTTCAAGTTCGCACGGCTTACTTCGTTCCGCACGGCCAACTTTGCACGGTCAGTACATCCCTGCTTCAAGTTCGCACGGTGCTCATTTTTCCTTGATTTGCGTAATCCTTCTTCTTCTTTTCGAGTTGTGGATCGTTGAGCTGTCCCACGGGTCTCCTCTATAGCGCTTGGTGGGTCCTTATCGTACCTAAATAGCATAAAAACCCAAAAGTATAGAACCAAGCACCCGAATGTCGGGTTCTACGCATTTAAGCATGATTGTAACATAAAGCACATAAGAATATAGATTAAATAACACAATTATTAGCATAAAAAGTATGCAAATAATTAGGCCATCAGCCGTTCAGAAGGTCGTACTGGGCAGCGTTTCTGTTTCTCATGTATTTTGTACCACATGTCCTGGGCCGTGGAAGAAGTTACCATGTTCGATTAAACCATCAGATAACACGTATTTATCCATTTTCTCGATAAACCGAGTAACCCCTGAAAAACGTTTATCGCATACGGACACCATTAAATCTCCTCCGTTTATTCTCAAAATTTGTGTGAGAACTTTATCTGAGCCAATAAACTGTTTGTGAGATTTACTACCATTTCTGACCCAGGGCCACAAAATACCAAAATCGTGTATTATAGGATGTAATTTGGGCCGTTCGGAAGGTCGTATTGAGCTGCGTTTCTATTTCTCATGTTTTTTTTACTACGTGTCCAGGGCCGTGGAAGAATTTACCATGTTCGATTAAACCATCAGATAACACGTATTTATCCATTTTCTCGATAAACCGAGTTACCCCCGAAAAACGTTTATCGCATACGGACACCCTCAAGTCTCCTTCGTTTATGCTCAAAATTTGCGTGGAAGCTTTATCTGAGCCAATAAACTGTTTGTGTGATTTACTTCCATTTCTGACCCGAGGCCACAAAATACCGAAAACCGTGAATTATAGGCTGTAAGTTGGGCCGTTCGAGAGGTCGTACTGGGCTGCGTTTCAGTTTCTCACGATTTTTGTACCACGTGTCCTGGGCCGTGGTAGAAGTTACCATGTTTGATTAAACCATCAGATAACACGTATTTATCCATTTTCTCGATAAACCGAAATACCCCTATAAAACGTTTATCGCATACGGACACCATCAAATCTCCTCCGTTTATGCTCAAAATATGTGTGGAAGCTTTATCTGAGCCAATAAACCGTTTGTGTGATTTACTGCCATTTCTGACCCGGGGCCAGAAAATACCGAAAACCGTGTATTATAGGCTGTAATATTGGCCGTTCGAGAGGTCGTACTAGGCTGCGTTTCAGTTTCTCACGATTTTGTACCACATGTCTTGGGCCGTGGTAGAAGTAACCATGTTTGATTAAACCATCAGATAACACGTATTTATCCATTTTCTCGATGAACCGAATTACCCCCGTAAAACGTTTATCTCATACGGACATCATCAAATCTCCTCTGTTTATGCGCAAAATTTGCGTGGGAGCTTTATCTGCGCCAATAAACTGTTTGTGTGATTTACTGCCATTTCTGACCAGGGGCCCCAAAATACCGAAAACCGTGTATTATAGGCCGAAATTTGGGCCGTTCGGGAGGTCGAACTGGGCTGCGTTTGAGTTTCTTACGACTTTCGTACCACGTGTCCTGGGTCGTGGTAGAAGTTAACAAGTTCGATTAAACCA
Source organism: Heliosperma pusillum (assembly GCA_022085475.1). Lineage (NCBI taxonomy): Eukaryota > Viridiplantae > Streptophyta > Magnoliopsida > Caryophyllales > Caryophyllaceae > Heliosperma > Heliosperma pusillum. The sequence goes on from JAIUZE010019840.1 coordinate 19,229, forward strand.
TCAGATAACATGTATTTATCCATTTTCTAGATAAACCGAGATTCCCCCGAAAACATTTATCGCATACGGACACCCTCAAATCTCCTTCGTTTATGCTCAAAATTTGCGTAGGAGCTTTACCTGAGCCAATAAACTGTATGTGTGATTTACTGCCATTTCTGACTCGGGGCCGCAAAATACCGAAAACAGTTTATTATAGGCCGTAATTTGGACCGTTCAGGAGGTCGTACTGGGTTGCGTTTCAGTTTCTCTCGATTTTTGTACCACGTGTCCTGGGCCAGGGTAGAAAATACCATGTTCGATTAAACAATCAGATAACGCGTATTTATCCATTTTCTCGATAAACCGCGTTACCCCCGACAAACGTTTATCGCATACGGACACCCTCAAATCTCCTTCGTTTATGCTCAAAATTTGCGTGGAAGCTTTATCTGAGCCAATAAACTGTTTTTGTGATTTACTGCCATTTCTGACCCGGGGCCACAAAATACCGAAAACCGTGTATTATAGGTTGTAATTTGGGCCGTTCGGGAGTTCGTACTAGGCTGCGTTTCAGATTCTCACGATTTTTGTACCACGAGTCCTGGGCCGTGGTAGAAGTTACCATGTTCGATTAAACCATTAGATAACACGTATTTATCCATTTTCTCGATAAACCGTGTTACCCCCGAAAATCGTTTATCGCATACGGACACCCACAAATCTCCTCCGTTTATGCTCAAAATTTGTGTGGAAGCTTTATCTAAGAAAATAAAATGTTTATGTTATTTACGGTCATTTCTGCCCCGGTGGCGCAAAATACCGAAAACCGTGTATTATAGGCTTCAATTTAGGCCGTTTGGGAGGTCGTACTAGGCCATGTTTCATTTTCTCACGATTTTTGTACCACGTGTCCTGGGTCGTGTTAGAAGTTAACTTGTTCGATTAAACAATCAGATAACGTGTATTTATCCATTTTCTCGATAAACCGAGTTACTCCCAAAAACGTTTATCGCATACGGACAACTTCAAATCTCCCTTGTTTATGCTCAAAATTTGCGTGGAAGCTTTATCTGAGCCAATAAACTGTTTGTGTGATTTACTGCCATTTATGAATCGAGGCCACAAAATACCGAAAACCGTGTATTATGGGCCGTAATTTGGGCCGTTTGGGAGGTCGTACTGGGCTGCGTTTCAGTTTCTCACGATTTTTGTACCACGTGTCCTGGGCCGTTGTAGAAGTTACCGTGTTCGATTAAACCATCAGATAACACGTATTTATCCATTTTCTCGATAAATCAAATTACCCCCGTAAAACGTTTATCGCATACAGACATCATCAAATCTCCTCTGTTTATGCGCAAAATTTGCGTGGGAGCTTTATCTGAGCCAATAAACTATTTGTGTGATTTACTGCCATTTCTGACCCGGGGCCAGAAAATACCGAAAACCGTGTATTATAGGCTGTAATATTGGCCGTTCGAGAGGTCGTACTAGGCTGCGTTTCAGTTTCTCACGATTTTAAACCACATGTCTTGGGCCGTGGTAGAAGTAACCATGTTTAATTAAACCATAAGATAACACGTATTTATCTATTTTCTCGATAAACCGAATTACCCCCGTAAAACGTTTATCGCATACGGACATCATCAAATCTCCTCTGTTTATGCGCAAAATTTGCGTGGGAGCTTTATCAGCGCCAATAAACTGTTTGTGTGATTTACGGCCATTTCTGACCAGGGGCCCCAAAATACCGAAAACCGTGTATTATAGGCCGTAATTTTGGCCGTTCGGGAGGTCGAACTGGGCTGCGTTTGAGTTTCTTACGATTTTTGTACCACGTGTCCTGAGTCGTGGTAGAAGATACCAAGTTCGATTAAACCATCAGATAACATGTATTTATCCATTTTCTCGATAAACCGAGTTTCCCCCGAAAACATTTATCGCATACGGACACCCTCAAATCTCTTTCGTTTATGCTCAAAATTTGCGTGGAAGCTTTATCTGAGCCAATAAACTGTATGTGTGATTTACTGCCATTTCTGACTCGGGGCCGCAAAATACCGAAAACCGCGTATTATAGGCCGTAATTTGGGCCGTTCGGGAGGTCGTAATGGGCTGCGTTTCAGTTTCTCACGATTTTTGTACCACGTGTCTTGGGCCGTTGTAGAAGTTACCATGTTCGATTAAACCATCAGATAACACGTATTTATCCATTTTCTCGATAAACCAAATTACCCCCGTAAAACGTTTATCGCATACGGACATCATCAAATCTCCTCTGTTTATGCGCAAATTTTGCGTGGAAGCTTTATCTGAGCCAATAAACTATTTGTGTGATTTACTGCCATTTCTGACCCGGGGCCAGAAAATACCGAAAACCGTGTATTATAGGCTGTAATATTGGCCGTTCGAGAGGTCGTACTAGGCTGCGTTTCAGTTTCTCACGATTTTGTACCACATGTCTTGGGCCGTGGTAGAAGTAACCATGTTTAATTAAACCATAAGATAACACGTATTTATCTATTTTCTCGATAAACCGAATTACCCCCGTAAAACGTTTATCGCATACGGACATCATCAAATCTCCTCTGTTTATGCGCAAAATTTGCGTAGGAGCTTTATCAGCGCCAATAAACTGTTTGTGTGATTTACTGCCATTTCTGACCAGGGGCCCCAAAATACCGAAAACCGTGTATTATAGGCCGTAATTTTGGCCGTTAGGGAGGTCGAACTGGGCTGTGTTTGAGTTTCTTACGATTTTTGTACCACGTGTCCTGGGTCGTGGTAGAAGTTACCAAGTTCGATTAAACCATCAGATAACATGTATTTATCCATTTTCTCGATAAACCGAGTTTCCCCCGAAAACATTTATCGCATACGGACACCCTCAAATCTCCTTCGTTTATGCTAAAAAATTTGAGTGGGAGCTTTATCTGAGCCAATAAACTGTATGTGTGATTTACTGCCATTTCTGACTCGGGGCCGCAAAATACCGAAAACCGTGTATTATAAGGCCGTAATTTGGGCCGTTCGGGAGGTCGTACTGGGCTGCGTTTCAGTTTCTAACGATTTTTGTACCACGTGTCCTAGGCCGGGGTAGAAAATACCATGTTCGATTAAACAATCAGATAACGCGTATTTATCCATTTTCTCGATAAACCGAGTTACCCCCGAAAAACGTTTATCGCATACGGACAACTTCAAATCTCCCTTGTTTATGCTCATAATTTGCGTGGAAGCTTTATCTGAGCCAATAAACTGTTTGTGTGATTTACTGCCATTTATGACCCGAGGCCACAAAATACCGAAAACCGTGTATTATATGCCGTAATTTGGGCCGTTCGGGAGGTCGTAATTGGCTGCGTTTCAGTTTCTCACGATTTTTGTACCACGTGTCCTAGGCCGTTGTAGAAGTTACCATGTTCGATTAAACCAACAGATAACACGTATTTATCCATTTTCTCGATAAACCAAATTACCCCCGTAAAACGTTTATCGCATACGGACATCATCAAATCTCCTCTGTTTATGCGCAAAATTTGCGTGGGAGCTTTATCTGAGCCAATATACTGTTTGTGTGATTTACTGCCATTTCTGACCCGGGGCCAGAAAATACCGAAAACCGTGTATTATAGGCTGTAATATTGGCCGTTCGAGAGGTCGTACCAGGCTGCGTTTCAGTTTCTCACGATTTTGTACCACATGTCTTGGGCCGTGGTAGAAGTAACCATGTTTGATTAAACCATCAGATAACACGTATTTATCCATTTTCTCGATAAACCGAATTACCCCCGTAAAACGTTTATCGCATACGGACATCATCAAATCTCCTATGGTTATGCGCAAAATTTGCGTGGGAGCTTTATCTGCGGCAATAAACTGTTTGTGTGATTTACTGCCATTTCTGACCAGGGGCCCCAAAATACCGAAAACCGTGTATTATAGGCCGTAATTTGGGCCGTTCGGGAGGTCGAACTGGGCTGCGTTTCAGTTTCTCACGATTTTTGTACCACGTGTCCTTGGCCGTGGTAGAAGTTACCAAGTTTTATTAAAGCATCAGATAACACATTTTTATCCGTTTTCTCGATAAACCGAGTTTCCCCCGAAAACATTTATCGCATACGGACACCCTTAAATCTCCTTCGTTTATGCTTAAAATTTGCGTAGGAGCTTTATGTGAGCCAAAAAACTGTATGTGTGATTTACTGCCATTTCTGACTCGGGACCGCAAAATACCGAAAACCGTGTATTATAGGCCGTAATTTGGGCCGTTCGGGAGGTCGTACTGGGCTGCGTTTCAGTTTCTCCCGATTTTTGTACCACGTGTCCTGGCCTTGGGTAGAAAATACCATGTTCGATTAAACAATCAGATAACGCGTATTTATCCATTTTCTCGATAAACCGTGTTACCCCCGAAAAACGTTTATCGCATACGGACACCCTTAAATCTCCTTTTTTTATGCTCAAATTTTGTGTGGAAGCTTTATCTGAGCCAATAAACTGTTTGTGTGATTTACTGCCATTTCTGATCCGGGGCCACAAAATACCGAAAACCGTGTATTATATGCTGTAATTTGGACCGTTCGGGAGTTCGTACTAGGCTGCGTTTCAGTTTCTCACGATTTTTGTACCACGAGTCCAGGGCCGTGGTAGAAATTACCATGTTCGATTAAACCATTAGATAACACGTGTTTATCCATTTTCTCGATAAACCGTGTTACCCCCGAAAAACGTTTATTGCATACGGACACCCACAAATCTCCTCCGTTTATGCTTAAAATTTGTGTGAAAGCTTTATCTAAGAAAATAAAATGTTTATGTGATTTACGGTCATTTCTGCCCCAGTGGCACAAAATACCGAAAATCGTGTATTATTGGCTTCAATTTAGGCCGTTTGGGAGGTCGTACTAGGTCATGTTTCATTTTCTCACGATTTTTGTACCACGTGTCTTGGGTCGTGTTAGAAGTTAACATGTTCGATTAAACAATCAGATAACGCGTATTTATCCATTTTCTCGATAAACCGAGTTACCCCCAAAAACGTTTATCGCATACGGACACCTTCAAATCTCCTTTGTTTATGCTCAAAATTTGCGTGGAAGCTTTATCTAAGCCAATAAACTGTTTGTGTGATTTACTGCCATTTCTGACCCGGGGCCACAAAATACCGAAAACCGTGTATTATAGGCCGTAATTTGGGCCGTTCGGGAGGTCGTACTGGGCTGCGTTTCATTTTCTCACGATTTTTGTATCACGTGTCCTGGTCCGGGGTAGAAAATACCAAGTTCGATTAAACAATCAGATAACGCGTATTTATCCATTTTCTCGATAAACCGAATTACCCCCGTAAAACGTTTATCGCATACGGACACCTTCAAATCTCCTTTGTTTATGCTCAAAATTTGCGTGGAAGCTTTATTTGAGCCAATAAACTGTTTGTGTGATTTACTGCCATTTCTGACTCGGGGCCGCAAAATACCGAAAACCGTGTATTATAGGCCGTAATTTGGGCAGTTCGGGAGGTCGTACTAGGCTGCGTTTCAGTTTCTCACGATTTTTGTACTACGTGTCCTGGGCCGTGGTAGAAGTTACCATGTTCGATTAAACAATCAGATAACGCGTATTTATCCATTTTCTCGATAAATCGGGTTACCCCCGAAAAACGTTTATCGCATACGGACACCCTTAAATCTCCTTCTTTTATGCTCAAATTTTGTGTGGAAGCTTTATCTGAGCCAATAAACTGTTTGTGTGATTTACTGCCATTTCTGACCCGGGGCCACAAAATACCGAAAACCGTGTTTTATATGCTGTAATTTGGACCGTTCGGGAGTTCGTACTAGGCTGCGTTTCAGTTTCTCACGATTTTTGTACCACGAGTCCAGGGCCGTGGTAGAAATTACCATGTTCGATTAAACCATTAGATAACACGTGTTTATCCATTTTCTCGATAAACCATGTTACCCCCGAAAAACGTTTAATGCATACGGACACCCACAAATCTCCTCTGTTTATGCTCAAAATTTGTGTGGAAGCTTTATCTAAGAAAATAAAATGATTATGTTATTTACGGTCATTTCTGCCCCGGTGGCGCAAAATACCGAAAACTGTGTATTATAGGCTTCAATTTAAGCCGTTTGGGAGGTCGTACTAGGTCATGTTTCATTTTCTCACGATTTTAGTACCACGTGTCCTGGGTCGTGTTAGAAGTTAACAAGTTCGATTAAACAATCAGATAACGCGTATTTATCCATTTATGACACGGGACCACAAAATACCGAAAACCGTGTATTATAGGCCGTAATTTGGGCCGTTCGAGAGGTCGTACTGGGCTGCGTTTCAGTTTCTCACGAATTTTGTACCACGTATCCTGTGCCGTTGTAGAAGTTACCATGTTCGATTAAACCATCAGAAAACACGTATTTATCCATTTTCTCGATAAACCGAATTACCCCCGTAAAACGTTTATCGCATACGAACATCATCAAATCTCCTCTGTTTATGCGCAAAATTTGCGTGGGAGCTTTATCTGAGCCAATAAACTGTTTGTGTGATTTACTGCCATTTCTGACCCGGGGCCCCAAAATACCGAAAACCGTGTATTATATAGGCCGTAATTTGCGCCGTTCGGGAGGTCGAACTGGGCTGCGTTTCAGTTTCTCACGATTTTTGTACCACGTGTCCTTGGCCGTGGTAGAAGTTACCAAGTTTTATTAAAGCATCAGATAACACATTTTTATCCGTTTTCTCGATAAACCGAGTTTCCCCCGAAAACATTTATCGCATACGGACACCCTCAAATCTCCTTCGTTTATGCTCAAAATTTGCGTGGGAGCTTTATCTGAGCCAATAAACTGTATGTGTGATTTACTGCCATTTCTGACTCATGGCCGCAAAATACCGAAAACCGTGTATTATAGGCCGTAATTTGGGCCGTTCGGGAGGTCGTACTGAGCTCCGTTTCAGTTTCTCACGATTTTTTTACTACGTGTCCTGGGTCGTGTTAGAAGTTAACATGTTCGATTAAACAATCAGATAACGCGTTTTTATCCCTTTTCTCGATAAATCGTGTTACCCCCAAAAAACAATTATCGCATACGGACACCCATAAATCTCCTCCGTTTATGCTCAAAATTTGTGTGGAAGCTTTATCTAAGAAAATAAAATGTTTATGTGATTTACGGTCATTTCTGCCACGGTGGCGCAAAATACCGAAAACCGTGTATTATTGACTTCAATTTAGGCCGTTTGGGAGGTCGTACTAGGTCATGTTTCATTTTCTCACGATTTTTGTACCACGTGTCCTGGGTCGTGTTAGAAGTTAACTTGTTTGATTAAACAATCAGATAACGCGTATTTATCCATTTTCTCGATAAACCGAGTTACCCCCCAAAAACGTTTATCGCATACGGACACCTTCAAATCTCCTTTGTTTATGCTCAAAATTTGTGTGGAAGCTATATCTGAGCCAATAAACTGTTTGTGTGATTTACTGCCATTTCTAACCCGGGGCAACAAAATACCGAAAACCGTGAATTATAGGCCGTAATTTGGGCCGTTCGGGAGGTCGTACTGGGCTGCGTTTCAGTTTCTCACGATTTTTGTACCACGTGTCCTGGGCCGTTGTAGAAGTTACCATGTTCGATTAAACCATCAGATAACACGTATTTATCCATTTTCTCGATAAACCGAGTTTCCCCCGAAAACATTTATCGCATACGGACACCCTTAAATCTCCTTCGTTTATGCTTAAAATTTGCGTGGGAGCTTTATGTGAGCCAATAAACTGTATGTGTGATTTACTGCCATTTCTGACTCGGGGCCGCAAAATACCGAAAACCGTGTATTATAGGCCGTAATTTGTGCCGTTCGGGAGGTCGTACTGGGCTGCGTTTCAGTTTCTCCCGATTTTTGTACCACGTGTCCAGGGCCGTGGTAGAAGTTACCATGTTCGATTAAACCATTAGATAAAACGTATTTATCCATTTTCTCGAAAATCCGTGTTACCCCCAAAAAACGTTTATCGCATACGGACACCCACAAATCTCCTCCGTTTATGCTCAAAATTTGTGTGGAATCTTTATCTAAGAAAATAAAACGTTTATGTGATTTACGGTCATTTCTGCCCCGGTGGCGCAAAATACCGAAAACCGTGTATTATAGGCTTCAATTTAGGCCGTTTGCGAGGTCGTACTAGGTCATGTTTCATTTTCTAACGATTTTTGTACCACGTTTCCTGGGTCTTGTTAGAAGTTAACATGTTCGATTAAACAATCAGATAACGCGTATTTATCCATTTTCTCGATAAATCGAGTTACCCCTCAAAAACGTTTATCGCATACGGACACCTTCAAATCTTTTTTGTTTATGCTCAAAATTTGCGTGGAAGATTTACTCGAGCCAATAAACTGTATGTATGATTAACTGCCATTTCTGACTCGGAGCTTTATCTGAGCCAATACCGAAAACCATGTATTATAGGCCGTAATTTGGGCCGTTCAGGAGGTCGTACTGGGCTGCGTTTCAAATTCTCACGATTTTTATACTACGTGTCCTGGGTTGTGTTAGAAGTTAACATGTTCGATTAAACAATCAGATAACGCGTATTTATCCATTTTCTCCATTTTTCCGTAAACAGGCTGGGTTTCAGTTTCTCACGATTTTTTACCACGTGTCCTGGGCCGTGGTAAAAGTTACCATGTTCGATTAAACCATTCGATAACACGTCTTTATCCATTTTCTCGATAAACCGTGTTACCCCCGAAAAACGTTTATCGCATACGGACACCCACAAATCGCTTCTGTTTATGCGCAAAATTTGTGTGGAAGATTTATCTGAGAAAATAAAATGTTTATATGATTTACGGTCATTTCTGCCTCGTTACCACAAAATACCGAAAACCGTGTATTATAGGCTGCAATTTAGGCCCGTTTGGGAGGTCGTACTAGGTCATGTTTCATTTTCTCACGAATTTTGTACCACGTTTCCTGGGTCGTGGTAGAAGTTACCATGTTTGATTAAACAATCAGATAACGCGTATTTATCCATTTTCATGATAAACCGTGTTACCCCCGAAAAACGTTTATCGCATACGGCACCCTCAAATTTCCTTCGTTTATGCTCAAAATCAGCGTGGAAGCTTTATCTGAGCCAATAAACTGTTTGTGTGATTTACTGCCATTTCTGACCCGGTGCCACAAAATACTGAAAACCGTGTATTATAGGATGTAATTTGGGCCGTTCAGAAGGTCGTACTGGGCAGCGTTTCTGTTTCTCATGTTTTTTGTACCACATGTCCTGGGCCGCGGAAGAAGTTACCATGTTCGATTAAACCATCAGATAACACGTATTTATCCATTTTCTCGATAAACCGAGTTACCCCCGAAACAAGTTTATCGCATACGGACACCCTTAAATCTCCTCCGTTTATTCTCAAAATTTGTGTGGGAACTTTATCTCAGCCAATAAACTGTTTGTGAGATTTACTACCATTTCTGACCCAGGGCCACACAATACCAAAACCGTGTATTAAAGGATATAATTTGGGCCGTTCGGAAGGTCGTACTGAGCTGCGTTTCTATTTCTCATGTTTTTTGTACTACGTGTCCAGGGCCGTGGAAAAATTTAACATGTTCGATTAAACCATTAGATAACACGTATTTATCCATTTTCTCGATAAACCGTGTTACCCCCGAAAAACGTTTATCGCATACGGACACCCACAAATCTCCTCCGTTTATGCTCAAAATTTGTGTGGAAGCTTTATCTAAGAAAATAAAATGTTTATGTTATTTACGGTCATTTCTGCCACGGTGGCGCAAAATACCGAAAACCGTGTATTATAGGCTTCAATTTAGGCCGTTTGGGAGGTCGTACTAGGCCATGTTTCATTTTCTCACGATTTTTGTACCACGTGTCCTGGGTCGTGTTAGAAGTTAACCTGTTCGATTAAACAATCAGATAACGTGTATTTATCCATTTTCTCGATAAACCGAGTTACCCCCAAAAACGTTAATCGCATACGGACAACTTCAAATCTTCCTTGTTTATGCTCAAAATTTGCGTGGAAGCTTTATCTGAGCCAATAAACTGTTTGTGTGATTTACTGCCATTTATCAATCGAGGCCACAAAATACCGAAAACCGTGTATTATAGGCCGTAATTTGGGCCGTTTTGGAGGTCGTACTGGGCTGCGTTTCAGTTTCTCACAATTTTTGTACCACGTGTCCTGGGCCGTTGTAGAAGTTACCATGTTCGATTAAACCATCAGATAAAACGTATTTATCCATTTTCTCTATAAACCAAATTAACCCCGTAAAACGTTTATCGCATACGGACATCATCAAATCTTCTCTGTTTATGTGCAAAATTTGCGTGGGAGCTTTATCTGAGCCAATAAACTATTTGTGTGATTTACTGCCATTTCTGACCCGGAGCCAGAAAATACCGAAAACCGTGTATTATAGGCTGTAATATTGGCCGTTCGAGAGGTCGTACTAGGCTGCGTTTCAGTTTCTCACGATTTTGTACCACATGTCATGGGTCGTGGTAGAAGTAACCATGTTTAATTAAACCATAAGATAACACGTATTTATCTATTTTCTCGATAAACCGAATTCCCCCCGTAAAACGTTTATCGCATACGGACATCATCAAATCTCCTCTGTTTATGCGCAAAATTTGCGTGGGAGCTTTATCAGCGCCAATAAACTGTTTGTGTGATTTACTGCCATTTCTGACCAGGGGCCCCAAAATACCGAAAACCGTGTATTATAGGCTGTAATTTTGGCCGTTCGGGAGGTCGAACTGGGCTGCGTTTGAGTTTCTTACGATTTTTGTACCACGTGTCCTGGGTCGTGGTAGAAGTTACCAAGTTCGATTAAACCATCAGATAACATGTATTTATCCATTTTCTCGATAAACCGAGTTTCCAACGAAAACATTTATCGCATACGGACACCCTCAAATCTCCTTCGTTTATGCTCAAAATTTGCGTGGGAGCTTTATCTGAGCCAATAAACTGTATGTGTGATTTACTGCCATTTCTGACTCGGGGCCGCAAAATACCGAAAACCGCGTATTATAGGCCGTAATTTGGGCCGTTCGGGAGGTTGTACTGGGCTGCGTTTCAGTTTCTCACGATTTTTGTACCACGTGTCCTAGGCCGGGGTAGAAAATACCTTGTTCGATTAAACAATCAGATAACGCGTTTTTATCAATTTTCTCGATAAACCGAGTTACCCCCGAAAAACGTTTATCGCACACAGACAACTTCAAATCTCCCTTAATTATGCTCAATATTTGCGTGGAAGCTTTATCTGAGCCAATAAACTGTTTGTGTGATTTATTGCCATTTATGACCCGAGACCACAAAATACCGAAAACCGTGTATTATAGGCCGTAATTTGGGCCGTTCGGGAGGTCGTAATGGGCTGCGTTTCAGTTTCTCACGATTTTTGTACCACGTGTCCTGGGCCGTTGTAGAAGTTACCATGTTCGATTAAACCATCAGATAACACGTATTTATCCATTTTCTCGATAAACCAAATTACCCCCGTAAAACGTTTATCGCATACGGACATCATCAAATCTCCTCTGTTTATGCATAAAATTTGCGTGGGAGCTTTATCTGCGCCAATAAACTGTTTGTGTGATTTACTGCCATTTCTGACCAGGGGCCCCAAAATACCGAAAACCGTGTATTATAGGCCGTAATTTGGGCCGTTCGGGAGGTCGGACTGGGCTGCGTTTGAGTTTCTTACGATTTTTGTACCACGTGTCCTGGGTCGTGGTAGAAGTTACCAAGTTCGATTAAACCATCAGATAACATGTATTTATCCATTTTCTCGATAAACCGAGTTTCCCCCGAAAACATTTATCGCATACGGACACCCTCAAATCTCCTTCGTTTATGCTCAAAATTTGCGTGGGAGCTTTATCTGAGCCAATAAACTGTATGTGTGATTTACTGCCATTTCTGATTCGGGGCCGCAAAATACCGAAAACCCTGTATTATAGGCCGTAATTTTGGCCGTTCGGGAGGTCGTACTGGGCTGCGTTTCAGTTTCTCACGATTTTTGTACCACGTGTCCTAGGCCGGGGTAGAAAATACCATGTTCGATTAAACAATCAGATAACGCGTATTTATCCATTTTCTCGATAAACCGAGTTACCCCCGAAAAACGTTTATCGCATACGGACATCCTTAAATCTCCTTCTTTTATGCTCAAAATTTGTGTGGAAGCTTTATCTGAGCCAATTAACTGTTTGTGTGATTTACTGCCATTTCTGACCCGGGGCCACAAAATACCGAAAACCGTGTATTATAGGTTGTAATTTAGGCCGTTCGGGAGTTCGTACTAGGCTGCGTTTCACTTTCTCACGATTTTTGTACTACGTGTCCTGGGCCGTGGTAGAAGTTACCTGTTCGATTAAACAATCAGATAACGCGTATTTATCCATTTTCTCGATAAACCGGGTTACCCCCGAAATACGTTTATCGCATACGGACACCCTTAAATCTCCTTCTTTTATGCTCAAAATTTGTGTGGAAGCTTTATCTGAGCCAATAAACTGTTTGTGTGATTTACTGCCATTTCTGACCCGGGGCCACAATATACCGAAAACCGTGTATTATATAGGCTGTAATTTGGGCCGTTCGGGAGTTCGTACTAGGCTGCGTTTCAGTTTCTCACGATTTTTGTACCACGACTCCAGGGCCGTGGTAGAAGTTACCATGTTCAATTAAACCATTAGATAACACGTGTTTATCCATTTTCTCGATAAACCGTGTTACCCCCGAAAAACGTTTATTGCATACGGACACCCACAAATCTCCTCCGTTTATGCTCAAAATTTGTGTGGAATCTTTATCTAAGAAAATAAAACGTTTATGTGATTTACGGTCATTTCTGCCCCGGTGGCGCAAAATACCGAAAACCGTGTATTATAGGCTTCAATTTAGGCCGTTTGGGAGGTCGTACTAGGTCATGTTTCATTTTCTCACGATTTTTGTACCACGTGTCCTGGGTCGTGTTAGAAGTTAACATGTTCGATTAAACAATCAGATAACGCGTATTTATCCATTTTCTTGATAAACCGAGGGGATAATTCCCATGGTACCCCTGTGGTTTGAACTTATTCACGTGGTACCCAGGTTTTTAAGAATGTGCTCATGGTACCCCTGAACTTTCAAATTTGTGCACCATCTACCCTTAAGCCTTAACTTCGTCAAATATGCTAACGGCAATCAGTTAATGAATTTCAAATTTTCAAATTTTGGGGGGGGGGGGGGGAAGTTAGTTGGAGTAACTACTTTTTGAAGTTGTAACAACTAACTTTTATTTGCACCAAATACCCCTGAGGTTTGAGAATATGCACAGTATACCCCTGATACCTGTAACGATTACATCAGTTTAGGGCAAAAAATTGGCATGCTTAGATCAGTCATTTATGTTCAGGTTTTGGGCAATAAGTTTAAGTAATGTCAAAGGCAACATGTTATACATCTGTTTTTCTAAGTTGTTGGTCAAACTCTTGGATGCGAATGTTTAAATCTAGATTAGAAACAAATACATTGTTACGAATGTTTTCAAACTAAATTGAAACATCTAAGATAAATCTACAGGTTCTCTTTTTTGTGTCGTAGATACTATTTGTTTGTTCCTTCAACGTTTTCTTCAACTCTCGTATAACAATATGAACATGTTGAGCTTCATCGCTATTAAAAGCATCGATATATTCATTTTCCTGTTTGCACCATTGGAAACATTCACATTCATCACATTTATAATACAATCTTGAAAGGTTTGCTGCAATAGGTTCAGATGATAATCTTATGTTGATGTTTTTTTTTTTGCATTTAGGACAATTTTTGTTATCTAATTACACCTCTTTTGAGTTTGATTTTAAATTAGATGATTTCATTCTAGTATGAAGTGTTTGTAGTAGAGTTGTCAATGCTTCTGCTCTTAATTAGACTAGTAGTGCTGTCAAGTTTATGCTCTGAAATGAACAACATCAAACTCCCTTTAATACAATAACTTAGTTCAACAAATAATACTTTGATGTATGTAGTCGTTACAGGTATCAGGGGTATATTTTGCATATTCTCAAACCTCAGGGGTATTTGGTGCAAGTAAAAGTTACTTGTAAGAGCTTCAAAAAGTAGTTACTCCAACTAACTTTCCCCCCAAAAATTTGAAAATTTAAAATTTATTAAACTGATTGCCGTTAGCATATTTGACGGAGTTAAGGCATAAGGGTAGATGGTGCAAAAATTTGAAAGTTCAGGGGTACCATGAGCACATTCTTAAAAACCTGGGTACCACGTGAATAAGTTCAAACCACAGGGGTACCATGGGAATTATCCCTAAACCGAGTTACCCCCAAAAACGTTTATCGCATTCGGACACCTTCAAATCTTCTTTGTTTATGCTCAAAATTTGCGTGGAAGCTTTATTTGAGCCAATAAACTGTTTGTGTGATTTACTGCCATTTATGACACGGGGCCACAAATTACCGAAAACCGTGTATTATAGGCCGTAATTTGGACCGTTCGAGAGGTCGTACTGGGCTGCGTTTCAGTTTCTCATGAATTTTGTACCACGTATCCTGGGCCGTTGTAGGAGTTACCATGTTCGATTAAACCATCAGAAAACACGTATTTATCCATTTTCTCGATAAACCGAATTACCCCCGTAAAACGTTTATCGCATACGGACATCATCAAATCTCCTCTGTTTATGCGCAAAATTTGCGTGGGAGCTTTATCTGCGCGAATAAACTGTTTGTGTGATTTACTGCCATTTCTGACCAGGGGCCCCAAAATAACGAAAACCGTGTATTATAGACCGTAATTTGGGCCGTTCGGGAGGTCGAACTGGGCTGCGTTTGAGTTTCTTACGATTTTTTTACCACGTGTCCTGGGTCGTGGTAGAAGTTACCAAGTTCGAGTAAACCATCAGATAACATGTATTTATCCATTTTCTCGATAAACCGAGTTTCCCCCGAAAACATTTATCGCATACAGACACCCTCAAATCTCCTTCGTTTATGCTCAAAATTTGCGTGGGAGCTTTATCTGAGCCAATAAACTGTATGTGTGAATTACTGCCATTTCTGACTCGGGGCCGCAAAATACCGAAAACCGTGTATTATAGGCCGTAATTTGGGCCGTTCGGGAGGTCGTACTGGGCTGCGTTTCATTTTCTCACGATTTTTGTACCACGTGTCCTGGGCCTGGGTAGAAAATACCATGTTCGATTAAACAATCAGATAACGCGTATTTATCCATTTTCTCGATAAACCGAATTACCCCCGTAAAACGTTTATCGCATACGGACACCTTCAAATCTCCTTTGTTTATGCTCAAAATTTGTGTGGAAGCTATATCTGAGCCAAAAAACTGTTTGTGTGATTTACTGCCATTTCTGACCCGGGGCAACAAAATACCGAAAACCGTGTATTATAGGCCGTAATTTGGGCCGTTCGGGAGGTCGTACTGGGCTGCGTTTCAGTTTCTCATGATTTTTGTACCACGTGTCCTGGGCCGTTGTAGAAGTTACCATGTTCGATTAAACCATCAGATAACACGTATTTATCCATTTTCTCGATAAACCGGGTTACCGCTGAAAAACGTTTATCGCATACAGACACCCTTAAATCTCCTTCTTTTATGCTGAAACATTGTGTGGAAGCTTTATCTGAGCCAATAAACTGTTTGTGTGATTTACTGCCATTTCTGATCCAGGGCCACAAAATACCAAAAACCGTGTATTATAGGCTGTAATTTGGGCCGTTCGGGAGTTCGTACTAGGCTTCGTTTCAGTTTCTCACGATTTTTGTACCACAAGTCCAGGGCCGTGGTAGAAGTTACCATGTTCGATTAAACCATTAGATAACACGTATTTATCCATTTTCTCGATAAACCGTGTTACCCCCAAAAAACGTTTATCGCATACGGACACCCACAAATTTCCTCCGTTTATGCTCAAAATTTGTGTGGAATCTTTATCTAAGAAAATAAAATTTTTATGTGAATTACGGTCATTTCTGCCCTGGTGGCGCAAAATACCGAAAACCGTGTATTATAGGCTTCAATTTAGGCCGTTTGCGAGGTCGTACTAGGGCATGTTTCATTTTCTAACGATTTTTGTACCACGTGTCCTGGGTCGTGTTAGAAGTTAACATGTTCGATTAAACAATCAGATAACGCGTATTTATCCATTTTCTCGATAAATCGAGTTACCCCCCAAAAACGTTTATCGCATACGGACACTGTGACACCCTCAAATTTGCGGAAAGAAAAAAAATATTTTAAATACATAAAAGATATGAATACAATACGAAGGTGTCATTACATAATAAAAAGGTTCGTTACAATACGGAAATAAAATTCTACAAAAGAAATATACAAGACGGGATACATATCTCCCGTATAAATACGGAAATAAACTAGTGTATAATAATATACAAACTATGAACCGAATATAGGTCCAAGGTAAATACTTCGCTCGCTAGCTCGTCCATGTACCCCAAAGATGCAACACCACCTGTTCGACCGCATTAAATATAAACACGGAAGCCACAGTCAGTGGGGAGTAACTCCGAGTTCTCCCAGCCACGAAATGTCGAGTTTAATGAAACATGAATAACATAAAAGCAATGTATATGGAAAATACAAAACTTAAACATGTATGATATGCTTTTCATGTTATGAAACAATTAACTAACATATAACCTATCATATGAAAGCTATCATGTGAACCCGATAATAAAATATAACAAGAGGTAGGGAAGCTGGTATGCTAGCTCAGAGGTTACCCTGTAACGTGGCCATGATACACACAAACCCTAATCAACACGTAATCATGTGAATCAGTTAACAATCGGAAATCCAAACTCTATCAATCTTAGCCGGCTTGCATCTCACCTTCTAAAACTCATAGAATCATACAAACATGAAAGACCAATACTTCTACAAACACGCATAAGTTCTTAGTCCAGTCAATAGTCGACTTCTGTAACTCGAGGCTATACCACAAGGTAGGAAAACATCCTAGTCCTAGACTGATCAGACCTAGCGACAACAGCTATTCCGTTCCCCGTCCCATGACATAACCGTCTATGAGAAACTCTACTAGGCGACCCCCTAAGCAGAGATGGCTAGTACTTAAGCTGGCTCCAGTCCCAAAACGGATCAGGCAGCCATGCCCGACTTGGATATAAACCCACCAAGCCGAGACACAAAAGCTATCAAGCTGTGAACTATATACTCGTTAAAGATAGTACGGGCCTATCAATGTCATGGTCCAAGCTACTCATTTAGAATTAGAATGGTCCAGACGCCATATATCCATAATTCTCTATGGGTACTTAGTCAACACGACACCAACCATATAATAAATCAGTCACGGAAAAACCTCCTATCATGTGACTAATTGCATATCAATAATAATCAAATATCATATCGCCTCATATCTACTAAGGCTAATTCATAATTAAATACAACCTCACTTGAAGACAAATCCCCGACCCGAGTCCCGCGACGGGTCATCAGTCAAATCGGGGCTGACTAAATCTTAGTTTGACCAAACCCGTTGGATCAAACCGGCTAGAAACAGAGTCTTTATCACATAGACTTACACATAAAATCAACATATTCAATACATGTTATTTTATTAACTTCTAACTTGTGAATTATTATAACATACCAGAACCCCGTTTGACTTAACTGATATCCAATTAAACTACGATCTCGTCCTATAATTTCTAACATGTGAGAAATAATAATTTAATGAAAAACCTTTTTAATTAAATATTTTACTTATTAATATTTCTCGCTTGCTACTTATTACAAAACGCGATAAAAATGACGATAACTCAAAAACCGTCACAAGTCCCAAAGTGGGACCCACGGGCTGAGTTGGGCCGGACCCCACATGGGCTTGGATGGGCCCACGGCCTGTTTTGACATAAAGGGGCTGTTTTACTTTAATTTTCTAAAACCGATTTCTAATATTTTCCCGCATGCTTTAACGTAATTAAAATCCGTCAAAACAACAATTAAACAATCAAACATCGACATAACCCAAAGACCAAAACCCGGACCCACCATGGACCAACCCAGACCGGTCTGAACCGGCCTGGACCGGTCTGATTTGGTCCGGTTCACTAACAACCCCACGGTTCACACCACAACCCCCACCAAATTAATTCCAACTTGTTTTAATTATCAAACTACCATTTTTAACAACCTTCCATACAAAATCATAACTTATTAAAATCATCAAAATTTATCAAGAACACTAACCTTGTTAAAATTTCCTAAACAACATAAAAATCATAACTTATTGAAAATCATCAAAATTTATCAAGAACACTAAACTTGTTAAAATTTCCTAAACAACATAAAAATCATAACTTATTAAAAATCATTAAAAATTTATCAAGAACACTAAACTTGTTAAAATTTCCTAAACAACATAAAAATTCATGCAACATAAAAATCATCAAGAACAATAAAACCACATGAAAATTCCATACAACCTAAAAATCATCAAGAACCATAAAACAACATAAAAATTCCATACAACATAAAAATCATCAAGAACAATAAAACAACATAAAAATTCCATACAACATAAAAATCATCAAGAACCATAAAACAACATAAAAATTCCATACAACATAAAAATCATCACGAACAATAAAACAACATAAAAATTCCATACAACATAAAAATCATCAAGAACCATAAAACAACATAAAAATTCCATACAACATAAAAATCCCATATCTTCTCATGTTACTACTAAAATCATAAATAACCATAACATGAACCAAAACTAAAGCTATGTGACATTAATTCGTCGAGTAAAACGGAATTGTTACCTTAGCTAGCCAAAACACTTAGCACCAAAATAATAATAAGAAGTCTATAATAAGAAACCCTCTTACTAATCTTCACCCAAAATATACGAGTCTCCAAACTCGTCTTCAAAATCTTCCCCTATAAGAAAACAAGAAAAACTTATAGAACTAAAAATATTAATTCCATAATTAAGTGTTGAAAACGAATTTTGGACGGAATGAAATTAAACCGTCGTGAAGATGAGGAGCGAAGAGGAGAGTCTAGAAATATAAATTAGGATGGATTTAATTAAGACACGAAGATTTTATGAAGGTTTTGCTCAAGAACGATGAAGAACAATTGATGAACGACGAAGAACACGAAGAACGATTAAAGAAAGTGAGGTTTTGATCTTTATTTGATTTATTGTAAGATGAAAAGTTGTTTGTGAGTAATGATGGTGTTGGGTGAGCCGTGTAGTTATAGGCAAATAAGGATGTCGAGTTTTGAAGTTGTTGTTACGTAATTGACTCGCGTTTAATAATTATTTTACGGTAAACGATTAAATATAATTAACGATAAAGTTAATTACACCAAATATATAGATATTATGTTATTAAAATGAAAAGAAGGAAAATATTAAGCTTTAAGAGGAGAGGAAGAGACGTGAGAAATGAAAAGAAAACGGGTCTGTTTTCAAGCGATTGCGGAATTTAAGTTGACAGACCGATAAAGTTACAAATATCTTAGATATTTTTATTAGTTTAATCATATTAATTAAAAGATCTAATATGAGTGGAAAATAGGTGACATGGGGCGTGTGAACTGGGTAGGAATCGGGTCTGATTTTGAGCGATTTGCGTAATTTAAACGGACGGATCGATAAAGCTACAAATATCTTAGATATTTGTATTAGTTTAATCGAAACAATTAACATATCTCAAGTGAGTGGAAAACGATGACATGGGCGCGTGACTCATGCCAAAGTCGAGTTTCGAGTTTGTTACGGGATTTACGATGAGTCGGGAATAGTTAAATGACGTTCGGTTTAAAACCGTAAAAGTTATTCTTTAAATTCCGAATAAATTCAAAAATAATTTTATTAAATTATGATAAATATTAATAAATCTTTATAAAAATAAATCAAAAATATTATTTTTTTAAATAAAATTTCGGTCTTCAAACTTGCAAGGCGAGTCGGGAAAAGTCAACGGAAGTCAAAGTCGACTTAAAAGTCGAGAAAATTCAAAAATGACTTAAAAGTCAAGAAAAGTTTATAACGACTTAAAAGTCAAGAAAAAGTCAATGACGACTTTAAAAAGTCAAGAAAAAGTCAAAGACGATTTAAAAGTCAAGAAAAGTCAAAGATGACTAAAAACGGTCTTTTCATGAAATCTCTCAGAAATTCCAAATACCAACGCGGAATTTCAAAATACGACTCTGAACAAAAATTTCTATTTTAACAACTTAAGTTCTACTGAAAAGTGTTAGTAAATATTTTTACTAGAAAAATAGGGTACTTTTCGGGTTGTTACAAAGAACATCCTTTTGCTCACTCCCACTTGCTTCCATATCCCTTTCGACTTGGGTAAGGAGAGCATGGAGCTCGTGAAAGCTCTTATCCATGCCATGCATGTTATAGTTTGCCCTAGCTTGGGCAAACTTGGGAGGAAGTGAGTGAAGGATGCGGCCAACCGCTAGCTTCTTAGGAATTTTGACCCCTAGACGCTCTAGAGTGTCAACATGTTCCACCATCTTAAGCACATGTGGGCCAACCTTTTGGCCCTTCTCTAGCTTGGCTTCAAAAAGCCGAGTCATAGCATTGTATTGGCGAATCTCGGGTGATTGAGAAAAAGCCAATGTCAC
>JAIUZE010019842.1:0-25777 GCA_022085475.1 Heliosperma pusillum
GTGTTCAGGGAAATGCTTATCTCGTGGATGCCTTTTAATCATACTTGCCATGTACACGGTGCTAGTGCGTTTCATTTACCGTGAGAGATGTCGTTTTTGTGTCGTCGTTCTTGAATGCGTGATTTCATGACTTATTATTCATGGTCATTGCATGATTGGGCATCGTCAATGTATTGGTACGTTTGAATGGATGATAATATGATGGATTTATTGTGATCATCGCATGACTTGGCATGGTTGTTTGTCGAGTCTCAATCTTATCAAACTTATACCGGTAACGGTGAGATGTAAGCCCTAGTGAGCGTATTCGGTTGCCTAAGAGTGTCTTCCCCGAGTCTTTGTCTAACATGATGGTTTCGGACTTGTAACTCTTATGCTCTTATCAATGTATATTGAATTGCCTATTTATCCTTATCGTATCTCACATGTATATCTTTATGTATGCATGCTCTACTTTTGTATTTCCTTCTATGTACGTTTAATGTGATATGGCTGGGAGAACCCGGAGTTACTCCCCACTGATTGTCGCTTTCATGTTTTTCATGGATGAACAGGTTGCTTGCATGAATGGCTTTTTGCTTGTGGTATTTTGGGTTCGGGTGTGAGCTAGCGGGCGTTGTCCCTGGATGAAACACCTCTAGACGTTTATTAGCTAGTTTGCTAATCACTTTGATATTGATAACATTTTGAGATACTTCGTCTCTTATAGTATTTTTTATTTGGTTGGTAATTTTTGACACTTCTCGTATTTTCTATCTTGCATGTATAAAAGTTTTTAAAAGTTTCATATTTCCGCTATATAATTCACATGCTTGTATGTTTTATATTTCCGCATTCGCGAGGGTGGTCACATTATTAATAGGATGATAGTGGTATATGAGCATTCATAGCAACGCGCTTAAATTAAAAGCTAAGGTGGTAAGTGATTGTGCACAATGGAATGGATGCAACCATTATTAAAGGGTTTGATTGTTAACCATTAAGTAACGTTTTTCTGATTTATTAGGAGGCAAATGAGAAGGGGAGTAATTAAAGAGGAATTAAAGAGATGGAGATGTTTGTAAGGGAAGCCGAAGAGACAACGAAAGCCGGTAAATTCAAGATGAAGGAGAATAGGAGGAGGTAGCGGAAGTAATGGTGGCTTTGTGAGTTAATTTTGTGAACTTTATATTTTCTTCTTAATTTAGTTGTTCAGCGAGTAATAAGCGGGAAATAAGGGGAGGGTTTATTTAGCATATAGAGTAGTATTGTACACCGCCACGTGGACACGGCTGTGATGACTTTTTATTATATTTATAGATTTATCATGAAAGTAATGGCCTAAACATGCATCTAATTCATTAGGTGAATACTAATTACGTCATTTAATGGAGAGTAAGGGATACGTCTAAAGGTGAAGGGCGAACACGTACTCCTACCTCAATATTACCCCCTCGGTTGAGGCACCATTAACATAACACAATAAGTTAATTTAAAGTCATAATCGTCTTTTCTAGTCAAGTAGATTTAAACTAAACATTCATCTAATTCATCAAGTCCTATGTTAATTTTATCGCTTAATTTTTATTTGTTACCATACTACGATAATTAAACAACAATAATTAACAAACAAAAAAAATAAACAAAATAAAAGAAACTTCAACAAAGAAGGAAGACAAGGCCTTCGGCCTAGCCTGTGTCTCAGCCGAGACCAAGGCTGTCTCGAGCGAGATGGTCTCGTACTGTTTGCAAACACAACTCATTCGATCTATTGTTTAAGATCGATTTGATTAGTGTTAGTCTTATACCTATCCATATTCATAGAATAAGATCGATATTTGACTTAGAACGACATCAAATTAACTTGAACTTTGCAAGACAAACATTGAACACACGTTAGTATCGTTAGTGCATAAAAAACGAATATAAAACAAAAATAAAACAGAAGTGAGACGGTTTTTTTTTGCTCCCTCAATCTACATGTATATCGGGAAACCGTCTTGGAGTCTAGCACGATCGTTGTAAGTAGATTTCAATCGATAAAGGGTAATCCCGTAGGATTTTGAAAGGCTGTTTTGATATGCGATTTGTGACTTCGTTACAAGGTCGGTTTTCGATCCAAAGGATGTTTTGGAAACGTGGGAGAGTCTAGTTTCTGGATATTAAGTTCGGTCTGGTCGTTCTATGTTTAGGTAGGGTCGAATCAAGCAAACAGAATGTCGTGCAACCGCAACAAGCACAGACAAAGATACAACTTAATGTCTCGATTTTTGTCTAAGTTAAAGGGAACTTCTGGCTCAATTTTCTTGGTGTTATAAGGTGGTTATTGAGTCTTGTTAAGGTGATTTAGGGAGGATGAATAATAGGTTAGAGGTAGGATGAATATTGCTCTCAAATTCAAGTTGATTGTGTTGTTGTTGTTCGTTGTTGCTCTCGCTTAGTTTCAAGGGGACAGTGGTGTGTGTTTCTTGTGTGATTTTCTTGCTCTTCTTATTGTTATTTTTTGAGTATACTCCCCTCTATTAGCTTGTAGGATAATAGGGAAAGATAATCAAAATATATTAGAGAATGAGAGGGAGATATGAAGTGTGTAGAAAAAGGGGAGACATAGTACATGGTTGCATTATCTATTGGTTTGAGAGAGTTTTCTAAAGTTTAAAAAGTGTTTTTCTTGGCTAATTACTAAAGGATATGTGGTATATTGTGTAGGGTTTGGATAGGAGTGAGTGGATACAAGTTTGGATAGGTAGAAATGGGTCGAATTGAGCTTGAATGGGCACGGGTCACGCACAGGTATGGGGGCTACTATTAGGGGTTCGAAAATGGGCTATGGTGGGGGCTTTTGGACGTGGGATAGCATGGATATTGCATGGGGATTCGTGCCATGTGTAAGGTGGAAGTGGGTTGATGGGGTTAGTCGCTTACCCAAATCAAAGATAATAACTCTTGGACAAGGCTAATAACTATCTTTGTAATTAGGGAAGCAAGGGGTCGATCTCAGGGAGACATGAGTTACTTCTTGTGATAATATTGTGATAAAGGTTTTATCTAGGACAAAGATTGATTTAGAGGTTTGGTAGATGTTGGAGTAGGTGTCCTCCACAAAAGTGCGCCACATAATAAATCTTATTATGGAATATAATTGGGATATTTATTGACTATATATATGATTAGTCAGTTGATTAACGTAAATCAATAACGGTTGGCTAACTAGAGTTTGACTTTATTGTCGTTTGACGGCGGTGATCAACTGATCCCTTTCGGTCACACCTAAAGAATGAAATCCAAATAGTAACTAATTATTTGTATACGATACAGTTAATTAGTACATTACATATATTCGATATGTATGAGAGTTAATTGTTAGAAATTGAGTTAAGGACTCAAATTCGACTTAACTTATTTCGATTATGCCGATAAGGACTAATAAATTTATATCTTAATTTTAATAACTAACGATTACATGACGATTAACTTAGTAATTAATCGTTAAATTACTAAATTAATTGAGGTTTTGAGATAGAGGTAATTAGTTAATTATATTTACAAAGAGTTGTAAAATAAATTAACTAAGCATTGTGGACCCATTATATATTGATATAATGGTAAAATATTACTTAAAATGTTAAGTACATATTATTTATTTAATTGAGTCATATAATTGTTATATGATCAAATTACCACTTAATTATACAAGATAATTAACCATATGATCAATAAGTATTTGTAAGACAAATATCAAAAATCAAAATGGACCAAACTAAGGCCATTTTGGCCGGTTGGCTAGTAGTTAGAATGGTGATGATTTTGTTCTTATTTTTACTCTTTAGTTACTTTATGAAAGTGACATAACAAGTAGTACACAATCATCACTTGTTCTACAACACTCCACTCTAATGCATGTGATCAAATGAACAAAATAAGAGCCCTATTTTGGCTTGTGAATTCCGGCCAAATGGCCTATAAAATGATCAAGTGTTGCTCATTTTTTACTTACTTTATTTTGTGCTTTGTTTTCTTACTTATCTCAAAACCTCATATTCTTACTAAAACTCTCAAACACTAATATTTACTAAGTATTACTAGTGTAGTAATATAGTCATAATATTAGTAGAATAATATCTATCTTATTATCTAGTTAATAATGAGGGTAGATTATTTGGGTTAATCTTGGTGCAACTTAGAGGAGATCTTCTACTTTGGATATTATTTGTGTTCATACATATTATTAGCTCAAGAACAACAAGAAGGAGTTCTTGTTGTGCCCTTGCATTTTCCATATCAATGTGAGGAAATTTCTTCTTTTATATAAATGTCTTTATATTTACATGCATGTTACATAGATCATTATAAACTAAATTAAAAAGTAATTTAGTAAATAATTAGAGGAGTCTAATTAAGGTCTATGGCCTTTCAAATTGGTATCAGAGCTAAGCTTTCGCATGCAGTTTTCATTTTGGACATTTTTCTTAAATTAAAGATAACTAATAAATCAAAGATTTTGAGTTAAAATACGAGTCTAGACAAATTTATTTTGGTGCAGTAATACCTACTGACCTCAAGAAGGTTTGTGGTTAATTCGTGATTTTAGGGATTAATTTGCTATTTATTTTGATTTTTGGCGTTTAACCCGAGTTAACATGCATTTTATGAGTTAAAAGTTAACTAAAAATAGTTTCATGTTGATTCTGGCCATGAAATTTTAATATGATATCACATGAATTTCTTTCATATTGTATGTAAAATTTTGTGAATTTTACTTATGTATTGCATGTTCATTGATTTTTATACGGTAAAAGTCGATAATATGAGATTATAATGTTCATAAAATTGAAACGTCCATTTATGGTCTTGAAAATTTTTTGTACATTTTAAATTCTTATTTTGATACTCTTGGTGAAATTTCATAATTTGTTTCACTGTTTTACTATATCTAATGTTTTTATTTGATAAAACCATTAAATACAAAGCTATTTGTTCATAAAATTAATTTAAATTTTTTGGGCAAATGTTTTTTTATTTTTATAGTTCCTGGAAATTTTCCAGAATGTACAAAATTTTTGGTTTCAAATTTTATGATGTTTATATTTTATTTTGGTTTTATTTCATAATGGTTATGATTAAACCGTAATATTTAGCAAATGAAATCAAATCGATCTAATTAATGACCAACAAAATTAGTAGTGACTAATTTTGAGTTCTAAATTAGTTTAGTTAATTAGTTTGAATTTAAATGCGATTTAAATGTTGATAGTGATTTTTAATGGTTAAAAATCAATAAATCCCGAAAAAATCGAGCTACAATGAGCATGAATTGAATCTAGGACGATTTTGGCATGAATTTTTGCAGCAATTTATTTAATTTATGGTTGAATGAATGAATGTCATTTATTTAATAATTTATGCAAATTTTGTACCTAGTATGGCCTAGTTATTTTTTAATCGTTATTACCCGTAATGTAAGGGAATACCGGTTTGGTTGTAATTTTATTGCGATCTCGTATCGCCGGTTTGTATAATTTAATAATTTTATTTTATAGAATAAATGTATAATAGGAATTTGTATATTTGTATATTTGTAATTATTTTTATGAAGACCGGTGACTCCCGAAAGACGGTGCCATTTTGGAAGGTGTTCCAAGTGAATAGGCAAGGGACCAAGGAGTTGGTTTCCGAATTTGTAACTATCTAGTTAATTTTGATTAGCTAGGTGGCCATACTAGGATTTTATTGTTGCTTGGTTGCTTGCTTTATTTCCGCTCATGCCAAAATCGTCACACATGCATTTTATTTACCGTTATTGTCAATTCAACGTTATTCACAATTCACCGCCTTAGTTCACTTATAGGGAATTAATAACTAAATTGACAAGATCTCTCACATGTTTAAAAATTGAGATTAGCCTTACCAATTAATAACACCTATGAATCCCGTGTTCATTATGGCTACCACGCTCGTGGGTCCCTTTTTACCTCGGGTAAGTAGGGTGATACGATCACAAGCTAAAATTTGATTGGACTCAACGAGATAAGCGTTATCTTGGGACTAGGAGATGGATTTAGTTGAAATCCGTCAACCAAGAGTTCTAAGGGTAGAATTAGTCAAGTAACGACTTACCATTTCTAGATAAAAAGTAACATGCGATGACTATTTTTTATTTAAGGATGGGTCTTGGAATCATTTATATAATTTAGTGAGAGGTCATTATATGAATGCTTAACTTGTTAAAATGTTTTTCAAGTAAATTAACAATGAATGTTTATATATTTCTTTTTGTTGTAGTTACCATATTCGCATAATGTCAACATCATCAAACGTTGAAACCTTGGGTAGAGACTCATGGTTGAGGTCCGTCATGGACAAATGTGTCCTTAAGGATGACGGAAGTAACTTCGTTGAATGGGAATCAACGATCAAGAGCGCCGCGTTATCCGATAACGTGCTTCGCTACTTGGTCTAAGAGCCTCCCACCGAACCCGCGCCTAGATCGTCCGCGGTGGTTCGGGCCGAATATGACCTTTATTTGAAGGTTGCTAATGACGTCAAGAATGTCTTGATTTGGTCAATCTCACCCAAACTCAAACTCCAATTGATCTCTCTAAATGCATATGCGATATTCACGAGGATCACTTCGATGTTTTCGCAAGCCCCTCAAATTCTCCAATATGTGGCAATTACGAAATTCTTTGACACTAAGCTTCAAAGGGGCCAAAAGGTTGGCCCACACGTGCTCAAAATGGTTGAGCACGCGGACACCTTAGAGCGTCTAGGGTGCAAAATTCCAAAGAATTTGGTGGTGGGTAAAATCCTTCATTCACTCTCACCTAAGTTCACCCAATTTAGGGTGAACTATAACATGAATGGCATGGACAAGAGTTTTCATGAACTCCATGCACTCCTCACCCAAGCTGAGAGAGACATGGAGGCTAGTGGGAGTGAACCCAAGGATGTTCTTTCCATGAAAATGAAGAACATGCACCTTGGGGTAAGGAAGGACAAGGGAAAGGGTAAGACTCTTTTCAAGAAATCCGGCAAGGGAAAGGCCAAGGTCTTTTATAAGGCCAAGCCCAAAGTCAACAAACACGCGGAGGCGGATTGCTATTATTGTAATGGCAAAGGGCATTGGAAACGCACTTGCCCCAAGTACTTGAAAGATAAGAAAGACGGTTGTGTGACAACGTCAGGTAAAATTCTTTCATCACTCTATATGATAGATCTTACTTTGCTAGTAACCACGGCTCTTTTGGGTATTTGATACCGGTTGTGGTTCCATACCTTTGTAATCATGTTCAAGGGGCTGAGGACGTGCAAGCACTAGCCAAGGGTGACGTGGACCTCGCATGGGAAATTGGATCTAAGGTAGCCGCAGTTTTTCCGTGGGCACCTACGTTCTTCTTTTGCCTAAAATGGTTTAGAGTTGTATTTAAATAATTGCTATATGTTTCCACCTTACCAATAACATTAGTCTCCATTTCCTCCGTGGTAGACCTGCAGGGTTTTTTTCATTATGTATTAGAACAACTTTGTACTTTTGCTTTAATGAATGGGTTTATGGCGAGGCCATTTCTATTGAGTATTTATTTCTAGATATTGCAAAAGAGGTCTATCATGTAGAAAACAAGAAGCTCAAAACAGGTGAACCTAATCAATCATACCTTTGGCATTGTCGTTTAGGGCACATAAACGAACGACGCATAAAGAGACTTGTTTCATCTAAAGTACTCAAACCATTCGCTTACGAATCTTATGGCGTATGCGAATCTTGTCTTCTAGGCAAGATGACTCGTGCTCCTTTTACTGGAAAAGGAACACGAGCAAGTGACGTATTAGGACTTATACACACGGATGTATGCGGTCCAATGACTATCCGAGCTAGAGGTGGTTATCACTACTTCATTACTTTTACCGACGACTTGAGTAGATATGGATATGTCTATTTGATGAGGCATAAAAGTGATGCTTTTGAAAAATTCAAAGAATTTCAAAATGAAGTAGAAAACCAATTGAATAAAAAGATTAAAACCCTACGATCCGATCGTGGTGGTGAACACTTGAACCATGAATTTGATTCACACCTGAAGATGTTAGGTTAATATCACAAATGGACTTCCTCCTGGAACACCTCAATTAAACGGTGTATCCAAAGGAGAAATCGACTTTAATTAGATATGGTTCGATCTATGATGAGTCCATACCGAGCTTCCTGATTATTTTTTGTGGTTGTTGCTATCTTTATCTGGCAATATTTTCACTACTCGAAGCCCGACTAAAGCGGCACAGCATCCATAGAAGATATGGCCGGAAAAAGTTCCTTATATTTTGTCATTTATGAGAATTTGGGGAGGCGAGGGCTTTTGTTAAGAATAAGTCTGACGATAAACTCGCACCCAAATCTGACAAATGTCTTTTTGTAGGATATCCAAAGGAATCACGTGCTTATTACTTCTACAATAAACACGAGGACAAATTGTTTGTGTCTCGTGATGCAGTCTTTTTAGAAAATGATTTTATTTCTAAAAGACAGAGTGGGAGAAAATTTGAACTTGATGAAGTCCAAGAGCCACCAACCGAAAAGGACGACGAGGAAAACGTTCCCTCTTCGTCTGGTACGGTCATTATTCCTTCGGAACCTAGGAGGTCAAGCAGAATTAGTCATCCACCTGATAGATACCTTTGTATTATAGAGGAAGGTGATGACTATAATGTGTTACTTTTTGAAAGTAACGAACCTACTACCTACAAAGCAGCCATTTCTAGTCCCGACTCAAAGCTATGGCTAGGAGCCATGCAATCTGAAATGGATTCTATGTACGACAATCAAGTATGGGACTTGGTTGATTTACCTAAGGAGGTACGACCTCTTCAGTGTAAGTGGATCTATAAGATCAAAAGTGGCATAGACAAACGTAATGATGTTTATAAAGCTAGATTGGTGGCAAAAGGTTTCACCCAAGTTCATGGTCGTCACTATGACGAAACCTTCGCCCCAGTCGCCATGCTTCGATCCATAAGGATTATCTTAGCGTTTGCCGCATTTCATAATTATGAGATTTGGCAAATGGATGTCAAAACCGCCTTCTTGAATGGGATTCTAGAAGAGGAAGTGTACATGACACAACCTGAAGGTTTTGTGGATCCATCAAACCCTAAGAAGGTATGCAAACTTAAGAGATCCATCTATGGTCTTAAGCAAGCGTCCAGGAGTTGGAATCATCGTTTCGATCATGTAATTAAACAAAATGGTGTCACTCGAAGTGTCGAGGAACCGTGTTTATACATGAAGTTTAGTGGGAGTAAAGTAACTTTTCTATTCTTGTATGTAGATGACATACTACTCATTGGGAATGATATTCCAATGCTCACTTCTGTAAAGGAGTGGCTAGGAATACATTTCCAAATGAAAGACTTAGGAGAGGCCCAGCGCATCTTAGGTATCCGGATCTATATGGATAGATCTAAAAGGATACTAGCATTAAGTCAAGAGACTTATATTGATAAGATTCTTGATCGGTTCAACATGAAAGACTCTAAGAGAGGCTTTATTCCTATGGGAAGTGGGATCACTTTGAGCAAGACAGAGTGCCCTACGAAAACCGAGGATATTGAACGCATGAAATTGATCCCTTACGCTTCAGCCGTTGGATCAATCATGTATGCTATGATGTGCACTCGTCCCGACGTTGCATATGCCTTGAGCATGACAAGTCGTTACCAAGCAAATCCAGGTGAGAGTCACTGGATAGCCGTAAAGAACATCCTTAAGTACTTAAGAAGGACCAAGGATTCGTTCTTAGTGTTTTGAGGCGAGACTGAGTTACGTGTAAAGGGTTACAACAGATGCCCGTTTCCAAACAGATAGGGATGATATGAAATCCCAATCCGGCTACGTTTATATGATGAATGGAGGAGCTGTTTGCTGGAAGAGTTTCAAGCAAAGCGTTACAGCGGATTCTACAACAGAAGCAGAGTACCTTGCAGCGTCTGAAGCTGCAAAGGAAGCTGTGTGGATTCGGCAATTTTTGGAAGGACTAACTGTAGTCCCTACTGCCAAAGATCCTATCACAATTTATTGTGATAACAGTGGGGCTATTTTTCAGGCAAAAGAGCCCAAGTCTAGTAACAAGTCTAGACATGTACTTAGAAAATATCATGTAATTAGAGATTACGTGGACAGAAAGGAAATTGACATTTGTAAGGTTGGGACAGATGACAACATTGCTGATCCTTTAACAAAGCCTTTATCAAAGGCTAAGCATGATGGTCATGTCGTCATAATGGGATTGAGACGTGTGCCAGAACTCCTTTAGATTATGTAATATGTAATAATTGAATGTTGTATTAATTATTTCATATGTGATAATGACATTCATTGTTCGAGTTTTATTTTAAACTCTTTTATTTAGTTTGACTAAATTTAATACTTTGTTTATCCGAATAGATTGTTGGACCCTATTCAAGTGAATAGGACGAACTTAGTATTTGGTCCCTAAGTCCACTCAATGAGGTGACGTCTAAAATGACTAGATTGTAAGTCGATCGATGGTTGGTTCAGCACCATGGGGTCATGGAGATGACTGGTCGTTTACATAGACAGACTGTATGACACTCTGTCGGACAGTGACATTGTAGAGACCCTTAAATCAATTATTTGATGGCTGGTCGTGGTAGGGTCTTCTATCTTATTCCTATAAGTCGATTCTTTTGACTGGCGACCGTTTATCTGAGTCGGTGCAGTTTCTGATTTGTTTTGGTTGATGTTCTAGGTCGTGCCGTAAAAGGAGGCCGATGGACATTTTCTGGATCATGGTGATCTGCATCATACAGAGTAGATGGATCAACAGGAATTGTCCACCCACGTTGGGTAACAACATCTTTAGGCCACTCGAGGAGAAGTTACTGTAAATGCGTGGCCACGCTCGGAAAGAGATCTATGGTAGATTTTCCGGTCAGACAGTTACTCTCCCTATCGAGAAAACCACTCTAGATATTGTCAATCGCAAGTGCGACCTGAAAGACACCTTGCGTTGAGTGGGAGATGTGATAAAGAGACAAGAGAATCGGTGACGCACACTTGTGTCAGACAAGTGGGAGATTGTTGGAGTAGGTGTCCTCCACAATAGTGCGCCACATAATAAATCTTATTATGGAATATAATTGGGATAATTATTGACTATATATATGATTAGTCAGTTGATTAACGTAAATCAATAACGGTTGGCTAACTAGAGTTTGACGTTATTGTCGTTTGACGGCGGTGATCAACTGATCCCTTTCGGTCACACCTAAAGGATGAAATCCAAATAGTAACTAATTATTTGTATACGATACAGTTAATTAGTACATTACATATATTCGATATGTACGAGAGTTAATTGTTAGAAATTGAGTTAAGAACTCAAATTCGATTAAACTTATTTTTCAATTATGCGATAATTGACTAATAAATTTATATCTTATTTTAATACGATTAAATAAGATTTAACTTAGTAATTAATCGTTAAATTACTAAATTAGTTGAGGGTTTTGAGATAGAGGTAATTAGTTAATTATATTTACAAGGAGTTGTAAAATAAATTAACCAAGCATTGTGGGACCCATTATATATTGATATAATGGTAAAATATTACTTAAAATGTTAAGTACATATTATTTATTTAATTAAGTCATATAATTGTTATATGATCAAATTAACACTTAATTATACAAGATAATTAACCATATGATCAATAAGTATTTGTGAGACAAATATCAAAAATCAAAATGGACCAAACTAGGCCATTGTGGCCGGTTGGATTGTAGTTAGAATGGTGATGATTGTTGTTCTTGTTTATACTCTTTAGTTAC
The DNA here is from genome assembly GCA_022085475.1 of Heliosperma pusillum. Taxonomy (NCBI): domain Eukaryota; kingdom Viridiplantae; phylum Streptophyta; class Magnoliopsida; order Caryophyllales; family Caryophyllaceae; genus Heliosperma; species Heliosperma pusillum. The sequence continues at coordinate 11,824 of JAIUZE010019842.1, forward strand.
TAATTGAAAGTGACATAACAAGTAGAAAACAATCATCACTTATACTACAACACTCCACTCTAATGCATGTGATCAAATTGAACAAAATAAGAGTCCAATTATGGACAACATGGTCCGGCCAAATGGCCTTTATAATGAACAATTGTTGTTCATTTTATACTTACTTCATTTTGTGCAATTTGTTTACTTTTCTCTAAAATCCTTCCTCTCACTAAAAACTCTCATACACTAATATTTCCTAAGTATTACTAGTGTAGTAATATAGTCTAATATTAGTAGTATATTATCTATCTTATTATCTAAATAATAATAAGGGTAGATTATTTGGTTCATCTTGGTACAACTTAGAGGAGATCTCCTACTTTGGAGATTACTTGTGTTCATCCATATTTGTAGCTCAAGAACAACAAGAAGGAGTTCTTGTTGTGCCCATAGATTTTCCATATCAATGTGAGGAAATTTCTTCTTTTATATAAATGTCTTTATATTTGCATGCATGTTTCATAGATCATTAAATACTAAATTAACAAGTAATTTAGCAACTAATTAGAGGAGTCTAATTAAGGTCTATGGACTTTCAATACACGCATCAGAATACGTGCTAATGACCTATTAGGACTTATACATACTGATGTATGTGGACCTATGTCAATCAACGCAAGAGACGGCTATAGATATTTTATCACTTTCACGGATGATTTGAGTAGATACGGATATGTCTACTTAATGAAGCATAAAAGTGAGTCCTTTAAACAGTTTAAGGTATTCCAGAATAAGGTTGAGAACCAACTGGGAAGAAAGATTAAAGCACTTCGATCAGATCGTGGTGATATCTTTCAAATGAGTTTGATCAACACCTTAAAGACTATGGCATAGTATTACAGTTAACTCCACCTGGAACACCTCAATTAAATGGTGTGTCCGAACGGAGAAATCGAACATTACTTGATATGGTTCGATCCATGATGAGTCACACGGTAGTACCTGATTCACTATGGGGTTTTGCTCTTTTGTCAGCTGCTCTTATACTTAATCGAAGTCCGTCTAAAGCTGTAGACAAGACTCCATATGAGATATGGAAGGGAACGGTCACCAACTTGTCCTTTATTCGGGTTTGGGGCTGCGAGGCTTATGTCAAGTGGAGACACAAAGATAAGCTCGGCCCGCGATCGGTCAAGACATACTTTATTGGTTACCCAAAAGGAATGTTTGGTCATTACTTCTATTCACCTACCGAACATCGAGTTTTTGTTGCGGCTAGTGCGATGTTCTTAGAGAATGAGTTTCTCGAGAACAAGACAAGTAATAGAACCTTCGATCTGTCGAAGATTCAAGAACCAACAACCGAGCAACCAATGGAGGAAGATGTTCCTTCAATTTCTGCTACGGTTAATATTCCTCAGGAACCTAGGAGGTCGGGTAGAGTGTCCATTCTTCCAGATAGATACATTGGTATGGTCGAGGAGAATGATAGAGATGACATTTTACTCCTAGAGAGTAACGAACCCGCTACCTATAAAGGTGCCATGAGCTGTTCCGACTCTAAGCTATGGAAGCCATGCAATCTGAGATGGACTCCATGTATGAGAATGACGTATGGGATCTGATTGATTTGCCTGATAAGGTACGACCTTTTCAGTGCAAATGGCTTTATAAGATAAAGCATTCTGTAGAAGAACAACCAGACACCTATAAGGCACGACTAGTGGCAAAAGGTTTCACTCAAGTGCAAGGATTGCATTATGATGAAATCTTTGCACCCGTAGTTATGTTGCGTTCCATTCGGATAATCTTAGCGATTGCCGCTTTTCATGACTATGAAATTTGGCAGATGGATGTGAAAAACGCCTTCTTAAACGGTTATTTGGAGGAGGAATTGTACATGGTACAACACGAAGGTTTTATTGATCCTAAAAATCCTAGGAAAGTTTGCAGGCTTAAGCGTTCCATTTATGGACTTAAGCAAGCATCTCGGAGTTGGAATCATCGTTTCGACCAGGTGATAAAAGAGAATGGTTTCACTCGATCGGTCGAGGAACCATGCTTATATGTCAAGTCGAGTGGGAGTAAGATTGTCTTCTTGATATTGTATGTCGATGACATACTCTTGATTGGGAATGACATTCCTCTCTTATCTTCGGTAAAAGTATGGTTAAAGAACCATTTCCAGATGAAAGATCTGGGTGAGGCACAACGCATATTGGGGATCCGTATCTATAGAGATAGATCACGACGGATGTTATCACTCAGTCAGGAGTCTTATATAGATAAGATTCTTGAAAGGTTCAGCATGACCAACTCCAAGAAGGGGTACCTTCCAATGATTTCTGGGATGCATTTGAGTAAAACTCAGGCACCCAAGACATCGGAAGAGATCGAGCGCATGAGTCGTGTTCCTTATGCGTCAGCCATAGGATCGACCATGTTTGCCATGATATGAACACGTCCAGACGTGGCATATGCATTGAGTATGACGAGTCGGTACCAAGACAATCCAGGTGAAACACACTGGATGGCTGTTAAAAATATCCTTAAGTACGTACGAAGGACTAAGGATTGGGTATTGACTTAAGGAGGAGATACTAAGCTATGCGCAATCGGTTACGCGGATGCTAGCTTCCAAACGGATCGAGATGACTCAAAATCTCAGTCTGGATTCGTCTTTACTGTTAATGGCGCTGCGGTCAGTTGAAAAAGTTCCAAACAAAGTCTTATAACAGATTCTACAACTGAGTCCGAGTACTATGCCGCTTCGGAAGCTGCAAAGGAAGCTATATGGATGCATCAATTCTTACAAGGACTAACCGTAGTTCCTAGTTCGAATGACCCAATCACCATCTATTGTGATAATAGAGGTGCCATCTTCCAAGCTAAGGAGCCTAAGTCTAGCAACAAGTTTAGACATGTACTTCGGAAGGCTCACATGATCCGAGATTACGTGGAGAAAAAAGAGATAGTGATAGACAAGATTGCTTCAGATGACAACATCGCGGACCCTCTCACTATACCGTAAAAATATGATAAGCATGAAGGGCACATTATTTCCATGGGAATTAAACGTGTTCCTGAGTTGTAGTAGCTGTTTATATGGATTAGATAAATGTCTCTTTTTCATATACTATTCATAACATCATTGTATTGTTTCATATATTGTTTTTCATGTGGATTGTACGACAACATTGAACGCCACAAAGTGAACTGAATTACATTATATTTGTTTTGGTCTGTAATCGCCCACATGAGCTGATAACTCTGGCAATTATATTGTGAAGTTGATTGATGGTGGGTTCAACGAGCCATAAGTCAAATGGTTGACTGATCGATCACAGATACGAGTTATAAAGATACCTCGTAGGACATCGTGACAACGTTATGGAGTCCTAAATGTTTAAAAACATTCGGTGCCAGGTCGTGGATTGGACGTCCATAGTGTTCCTAGAGTCGATTCTTTTGACTATCGACTGTCTCTTGAGATTAAGGCAGTTTTTGGGTGACTTTGGTTTATTTCTCATGGTCGACCGTAACAGAAGGCTAAGCAGATTTTTACTGGGTCATTTCATACTGTGCTTGTATCTACAGGATTTGAGTTGAAGTAAATATCCACCCTTTATCACGTTTTGTTATTTCTCAGGGCCACTCAAGGAGTTGTAACTGAAATGCATGGCCATGCTCGAATAATGATTCGTTTATCAGTTAAGTTACTCTCTAGTCGGGAAAACCACTCTTGATATTGATCACTTGTAAAATACGACATTTGTGAATAGGGACTTTGCAAATTGTTTTACATTGAGTGGGAGAAATTTTGGATATGAGAATCGGTTATCGCACATACACTTGTGAGGACAAGTGGGAGATTGTTGGAGCTAGTATCCTCCACGGTTAGTGTGATAACGTGTATAAATCTCTTACAGGTTCACAGGGTATACTTAGTATTCTTATCAGTTGATTAACGTTTATCGATAACGGCTTGCTTGCTAGAAGTTTGACGTTATTGTCATTTTAATGGCGGTGATCGACTGGTCCCTAAAAGTCACACCTAAAGGATGTGTTTGAGAGATATGATTTTATGAAAACGATAAGCGACATTTTTTACTAATGTATCCCCTGTTTTAGCTCGATTTTTATATGATTTATGCACTTTGTTAAGTGATTAACGAGCTAATATTACTATTCTAGTTGTTTTGCGTGCTTTGTCTCGTTTTATAGGAAATGAAGCGGTTTTTCTTTATTTTCTTACTTTATGGAGCAAAGGCACTAGAATACAAGTTTACTAGGAACCGATGATAGCAATTTCTTGATTGGATCACAATTCCCATTGCATCATTCCTCAAAGTGGATTGGTCTTGACTTTTCACTTAGTTTCTCAATTAAAACACAAGCCCAAGTCAACCAAAGCCTTGCCCAAGACCATTTCCGAGCTGCAAACTACCAAAACAAGGCATAGGATTCCGTGCCCAAAGAAGAAATTCGAAGAGACGAAAGAAGATCCATCAGGGTTACATACGCGATCGGATTTACCATATACCCGATCGGGTATGTATGCTGCTGAACGCCTCTTGCCTCTTCTTCTCCCAAGCTTTAATGGGGATGTTTATTGCCTTGTCTAGGGTATGAATCCGGATGGAAAAGCTCAACCTTGCAGCCCTATAAAAGCCTAAGATCATCATCATCATGAAGAGGACAATTACATTAGATTACATTACATTAGATTACATTACATTACATTACATTACATACCAATCATATTAGCATCTCTTACATTTAGCAATTTACATACAAGTTAGATTATACTTTATGGTTTTGTATGCAAGTTTAGACATCTCACTTCAAGCATTTTCTCTAGCACTCTCTACTGTTTTATCATTACATTTTGGTTGAAATTCGTTCTTATTATTTTCTCTTACATCGTTGTACTTCCATTCCCGGTAATTCTCTATCTTTTGCTTTCATTATTTTCAATACTGTTATGTTTATTTTATAATAGATTCTATCACTTTCATAAACCATGAATTATAATCTACTTAGTCTTCTTTTCGTATTATCATTGTTGTTAGTAATCCCGCATAAAAGTAATTTAGTCAAAATTAAATCATCGTTTAATATGTCTCATTTTACGTCACCTAGTCATATAATAATCATTGTAAATTTCATCATTAGAATAATAGCCAATTTAATATTGATCATGTCAATCATTTTAATATCCCTAATTCATAGTTTAATTTCCTACATCTTTTTCCTCTTAATTTATTTAATCACATAAATTAAATCTAGTAGTGTAGGATTATCATTATGTAAATATGATAAATAAAATTGAAATATTGAAATGATATGCTAGTTAAAATGAATTAAAAGAAGAATCGATACCAATAGAACCATCTAGTTTGTTTCTTCCTTTGGTTGTGTCAAATTCTATAACTTTGTTTAATGGCCATAAACAATTGTTTGTATTAGTCAATTTCCGTCTTAGAAACGAGAGTTGGGATGGGAATTAGGACTACCAATAGGGGTTTAGTGACCTAACCAGGCTGAAAGGACGTTAGGACCCATTAAAAAGTCGGTACGAATCAGAGAGGAATATACCGCTACAAGGCTTAGACAATCGTAGTAATTCTAATATTGGTATCAATAAAGCTTTTAAATCATTTGACATGAATTTCTAATTCTCTATATCAATTTGATTAGATAGTTTATTTTATTGTTGTTTAGTTAGTTTATTTTACCGTCATTTTATTATCGTTCTTAGATAGTTTATTTTATTGTCATTTGTTAGTTTATTAGTTTTCTATTATTTTACTTAGGTAGCTTTTCAATATTGTTATTTTAATTATCGTTCTTAGTTAGATTTAATTATTGTCACTTTCCTTTCCGTCAAGTAGACTAGTTCATTTTATCTTGCAATTTTATTATCGTCATCAATTAGATAAGATTTATTTTTATCGCAATTTCCATACTTGTCATTTAAATATCGTCATTGTATACTTGTCATTTTATTTTATGTTTGTAGTTTAGATAATCACCTCAAATAAATCGAACATAAATAAAAATCGCCCCATAGCAATTCATAGTTAACACGTACTCCCTGAGGATCGATCCCTCCTTCCCTAATTACATTCTTTATGTTGTTAGCCTAAGTGTGGGTAATTATTTTTGCATCGGGACTGTGACACAACCGGTCAAATTTTGGCGCCGTTGCCGGGGAGCATGGTTTTGTTTATCTATGTATTGCTGATTTTTGTTTAAAATTTTACCATTTTTAGGTGCAATCGTACCTTAAATCATTACTTACTTTCCTTTGTGTGTTTTTCTTTTAGGTTGACAAAAATGGTGCGAACAAAAGAAGATCCTAGGTTCCGGGTTTTTGAACTTGCTAATGGGATCCTAAGGGTCCATATCACTCTAATTGCTCTCATTGAAGGTAACCAATTCAGTGGCGAGCCAAATGAAAACCCAGCCCACCATATCCAAACTTTTTGTGAGTTGTGTCAAACTTTTATAAGGGAAGGGATCACCCAAAACCAAATCAAAGAAACTCTCTTTCCCTTATCACTAAAGAGAGAAGCCAAATGATGGTTCACCCGTCGTCTAAAAGATGCCACAAAACCAATGGAGTGGGAAGAGATCGTCATAGCTTTCCATCGTAGGTTTAAACCTCAATCCACCATGTCAACCTTATCGAGTAATTCACGAAGAGAAAGTGGGGAAGGTTCCCAAAGTAATGGGGAAGAGCGAAAGAAAAGCCGAGTGGAAACCTCATGTGATGTTGACACTACCATTTCCTTAGCCTGTCCCGTTCCATCAAATGAAACCACCCCAGGAAGTACTTTATATCGTCGAAGAGTTTTAAACCCGTTTACCTCACCAACAACCCCTTATGAACTTTGTGGAGGAATAGGGCATGTACCTCAAAGATGTGGGAATAAACTCACACCATTAAACCCCTTTCACCCACAATTTTGCCAAGCCCAACCTACTAATGCACCCCATACCATTCCATGCTCATCTTTTCAAAATGGTCAAGTAATAGAAAAAGTCGATGCCAAGTTGAGGGAAGTAATCCAAGCACAACACAACATGTCCTCATACTTCTTTTCTACCATAGGCTCTGATAAGTGAATATTTGTATGATTTTAACCCCCATTTTAGCTCGGTTTTGTATGTCATTTGTGCTTTGTTAAGCCATTTTATGAGCTAATATCGTCTCTTAAGCAAATTCCTATGTTCTAACCTATTTTGTAGGGAAAGTGACGTTTCTACGCCCTTTTTCTATATTCCCGAGCATTTGCCTAGAACCCGACGATTTGAAGAAGCAAGCTTGACCAAGTGAAAAGGCATTTCAAGAAGGTTCACTAATTCAAAAGAGAGAAGAAGCAAAGACGATTTCGCAGTTGTCAGAAGATCGATCAGTTAGGCGAAGTAATCATCGTTTTGCATCAAACCCTATCAACAAAACCAACTCAAGAGGTCAAGGGGGATGATGGAAGTCAAGTACTATGCAAGGGGAGATGAAACGAGAGTCAAATGATCTGGAATACAACTTACCCGATCGGGTAAGTGGTGTACCCGATCGGGTATCTCTGCTGATCCGAGCTTTTGCTTCGACTTCCTCCTTTTTGTCCTATGTGATAAATGCTTGACCCCTTCCCCACGAAACCCTAATGCTATATAAAGGATGCTTCAGCCACTCTTCACAACACAATCCTCTTTACAATAATCTCTTCTCTTCTTACATTTCTCTTTAGATTAGGAGGAGGGAGAACTAGCCTCCCTTCTCTCATTTTCTTCTTCTTTTTCATCTTTAGTTCTTAGTTTCTTTCTGTCCTTTCTACATCAAAATCTTAGTTTAGATCAATAAGAATTTCAATCTTTGTAATCTAATTTGTTGGGTACAAGTGTTGTAATTCAAGGAACGATTATTCTATGCAAGGGATTTCTATAATTGTTATCACTTTCATTGTTGATCGTCACCTAGGTATTCCTACTTTATCCCTTGTTTAAATGTCTTTATGTTTTCCATTTGATTGTTATTTTCTATCTATGTTATCTTAGATTCATTTAGTATCGTTATAATTGTCATTTCGTTTCATTAAATTGTCATTTTAGTGTCGTTATTATCGCCATATAAAGAGTCTTAAAACATGTCTATCCTAGTTTTCATTGTTGATATCATCTTAGATTCAAACATCACCATGAGTGAGTAGTCACCTTTCTAGGGTGTAGGGTAGCCATGTTAGATTGATTAAAAGATGATAATTGGATAAAAGAAATTGTGCTTTTAAAACATTATTGTGTCTATGCATGTTTGGACTATAACGATAGTTGACGATTTCTAATCAAAATCATTGACTAGAATGGAATTCTTTTCCAAGGTAGGGATACGTGAATTGAATAGACAAAGCATGACATGGTAGATTAAGACCTAGTAAATTGCCTAAAAGCCTGCTAGACCATCTGATCTATGATTGTAATGAACACATCATTCTTACGAACTCACAATGAATTATTTGCATGTTCTAATTCCATTTCATCAATATGTCAATCTACATGTGTGAACCTACTTCCCTAGATGCTTTTCATCATTGTTAATTCATCATTTGCTTTATTGTTTTCATTTTCATTTGCTTTTATTTTGCTTTTATTTATGCTTTTTATTAGTTTAGACATCATAATCCCAAAACCCAGAAACTCGTTAGATAAAACTCAATTGTGACACATTTCACATTCTATAGGAAACACCATCTCCCTGAGGATCAACCCCTACTTCCCTAATTACATTAATTTGTTATTAGCCTAGTCTGGGTAAATTATCTTTGTATCGGGCTTGCGACAGGCACGGTCAAATTTTGGCGTCGTTGCCGGGGAGCAGGGTTTAGTTTTCCTTTTCTTTTGATTTCTATTGCAATTAGTTTTATCTAGTCTATAGGAACCCAAATTCCTTTAGACCTCTCTTGATTTTTTATCTTAGCTTTTCAATCTTTTGCCCAGATCTTCTAGACTAGGGACCCCTATCTCTTTAGACCCCGATCTAGAAAGAACTCTGTGTAGGAGACGAAAGCTATTCATCGAAATCTCAAAAGCTTCTGATACTTCAAGTTTAGACCATATTCGTGAGAAATACTCGGATATTCTATCAAATCTTGAAGGAGAAGAGGATCCATTCTCATCTCCATTTTCAAAAACCCAATCAGCTTTCGACCAACATTCCATCTTCATCTTCACAAAAGAAAATGGTTCGACTTTCAGACCATTCCAAACCCACCGCAGAAACACTTCAAAGGGGTATTGCTACACCCCAAATCACAGCCCAAAACTTTGAAATCAAACCTGCCTTCATTAACCTTATAGAAAGAAGCCAATTTAGTGGCAATGCCACAGAAGATCCCAACCTTCACATCCAAAAATTTTGTGACTATTGCTCCATTATTAGACAAACTGGAGTCACCCAAGGGCAAATTAGAAAGATGCTCTTCTCATTCTCTTTGAGGGGTAAGGCAAAGTTGTGGATACATAGCCTTGATAAGGTTACATTAGGTATCACCGATTGGGAAAGTTTAGCTCTTGCCTTCTACCAAAAGTACTTTCCTCCCAAAAAGACCGCTTTGTTGAGAAGTCAAATCACTGGTTTCCGACAAGGGGATGATGAGAGCCTATATGAAGCTTGGGAGAGGTACAAGGACTTGCAAAGGGAGGGTCCTCATCATGGGATAGATCCATGGCTCCTTGCCATCACATTCTATAATGGGTGTTATATAGAGTCCCGTCGTATCCTGGATTCTGCTAACAGTGGAAGATTTGATCAAATTAATGTTGAAATTGCTCACACTACCATTGAATCCATGGCAATTCACGATTCTCAACATAGAAATTCCCGCTCCATACCATTGAAATCTAAGCAAGAGGACCCCACTTTCACACTTTTACAAGCTCAAGTAGCCCTTCTCGCACAAAAGCTAGAACAAATCCAATCCTCTACATTTCAACAGAGTGACAATGGTGTAAGTAAACTTGAAGCCATGATGCTGCAATTGGCTCAAAGGCAAGACACCATAATAGCTCAGTTCCAGGAGAGCGATCAAGCTAAGGATGCCGCCATCAAATTGTTGGAAGCTAAAATTTCCCAATATACATCTTCTAATACCCACCAAAAGCAAGGGCAGCTGCCTTCACAATGTTTCCAACCTCACGAAACTGTAAATGCCATTTCCTCGAGAAGTGGTCAACATTATGATGAGCCCGTGGTTGTTGACGTTGAAGCTGAGGTGCCCATGTCAAAGAGGAAAGAGCCCGAGATTCCTATTGAGATCAAAGTGCCATTTACCCAAAGATTAGCCAAGCACAAGGAGGAGGCAAAGTATAGTAAGTTCCTTGACGTCGTCAAGAACTTAAAGGTAACAGTCCCTTTCATTGAATTGCTTTCCCAAGTTCCTTCTTATTCCAAGTTTATGAAGGAAGTCCTCAAAAAGAAGAGATCCTTCAATGAGATGAAGACCGTAGCTTTCACTGAAGAGTGTAGTGCACTCTTGCAAAGTAAGTCTCCACCAAAACTTAAGGACCCTGGTAGTTACTCGATCCCTTGCACTATAGGCACGTATACCATTGATAAGTCCCTTTGCGACCTATGTGCTAGTGTAAGTGTCATGCCCTTTTCTATGTTTGAAAAACATAACATGGGTGCTTTGAAATGCACTAATATTACTTTGAAAATGGCGGACCGTTCTCTAAAACAAGCTATGGGTGTTTTAGAAGATGTGCCCGTCAAATTTGGTAAGTTTTTCATTCCCGTTGACTTTCTAGTACTTGACATGGCCGAGGACTCTCAAATCCAAATCATTTTGGGAAGACCCTTTTTGCACACCACTGGTGCAGTTTTTGATGTCAAGAATGGGAAGTTGACATTAGAGATAGGAGATGACAAGGTGACCTTTAGTAAAATTTCCACCGTTAGACGTCACGTGTTAGAAGACTCATGTTATGTGCTTGATGTTGATGACTCTTCTATTGTTTCTTCTATGCCTCGATCCTTACTGACGGATCCGTTGGAGGCACAGGTTAGTGTTGATTCTCTTGCAGGTGAGCATACTAAAAGTACTACTGCTAAAAGTGCTAGAAGGGGCTATTCCCGGAAAAGCTTGGCATGGATAGAGAATGTAAAGCACGCTATGATGACAAGCTTGGATGATAGTGAGCTTAGAGATAAAGGATGATCAAAGAAATAAATTGAGTCTAGCAAGACTTTTAAATTGCGCTTCTCGGGAGGCAACCCGTGTTCCTTTTCTTTTTGCATTTTTATTTTCGTATTCCCTTTTTCGTTGTTAGGATTTATTTTGCAGATGAAAGAGTTTTTGAAGAAAACCTATAAAGATCTTCCTTGTCAAGTCCAAAAGACTAGCTTGGGGGAGTCTGCGCTGACTAGTAAGCTTCACTCTTCTTTCATTTTTCCTTTTCCCCATTAAGCATCTCATTGCATATTATGTCTTTGTGCTCACATTGAGGACAATGTGATGTTTAGCTTGGGGGAGGGATTGCATTTTTGCATTTTCCCATTTTGCATTTTAGTTGATCATTTTTCAAATTTTGAATAAAAGAAAAAGAAGATTTTTGAGAAAATTTTAAAATTTCTGAACATAATTGAATGCTTTCCATGCTTTGCTTTCTTGTGTACTATGCTATCATGTTACATTTCCCAAACTTAGAGCTTTCAAAAGATAACAATTCAATATTTATTGAATTTTGCATACATGGGGACGTCTTGTACACAGTAGGCATGGAATGAATCTATAGATGAGTACGCTTGATCTTGACATTTGGCAAGTTACATATATTGTAAGGTAGAACCTCCTTAGACTGGTACATCTATTCCCAGTCTCATCTAGGTGTGTGTAGTTCTCCTTGTGATGTGTGTCATGTCAAAACGCATAAGTATGGTTCTCATTTCATTCCTATAAGCATTGCATTCATGATTCACTAAGATTTGAAGCCTTTTCACTTTAAATTGCCCCTCAGAATAAGCCCCTTCATACAAATGTTTCACAAAATAATAGCTACACATAAAAAACTACCTACCTTTTGAGCTAGTAGCTAGACTATGGTGTATGGGTGCTCTTTTGAGAAGATTTGTTCTTATTTGTCAAAGTGAATCTGGGAGAACCAAAATGTTCAAAAAGTGATGTTATGGTCAGAAAAGAAAAGAAAAAAAAGAAATAGAAAAAGAAAAAAAAAGAAAAGAAATTGAAAAAGAAAAAAGAAGAAATGAAAGAAGAAGTTGTGAGTATCTCCTAAGAAATGTCAAGTCAATATTCAGAAGGAATTTACCCTTGTGTTTCGTGTGTAATAAGCCAATTTGTTGCTTTTGGCTTCGTTATCCGTCTTCTGGGAAATTAATCGGAAGTTTGGATTGAGTTTTCATTTATCATTGGTCAGTTGCTAGCTCATTCTAACCTTCACATTGACCATAATTGTTTGTCCACCTTTCACCCATTTCCCAAAGCCTTCTTCTTATTTTTTCGGCTTCTTTTCTATGTGCATTGTGATCTTTGACTTGTGTTTTGATATGTTTACCATATTAGACTGCGGACACATTTTCATGGGTCGTAGAAATGTACCCGGAAATGTACCCTATTTTTCTAGTAGAAATATTTTACGAAATCTTTTCAGTAATTTTAAGTTTTAATTAAGATTTTTATGTTTCGAGTCGAATTTAGAATTTCCGAGTTCGTATTTGGAATTTCTGCGAGATTCCATGAAAATCCCGTCTTAAGTCGAGTTTGACTTTTCTTGACTTTTGAGTCGAGTTTGACTTTTCTTGACTTTTGAGTCGAGTTTGACTTTCCTTGACTTTGGAACCATCTTTGACTTTTTCCTTCACAACTCACATTACTCCTTAACCTAATATTTCATTCAACACAAAATCAAACACAAGCTTTCTTCCTCTCTAAGAAATCTCAACTTTCCCTCTTTGATATCGATCTTAGAATTGTCGTAACTTCTTCGTTACTTGATAGAATTTACGTAAGTTGGTCTTATTCTTCTTCCCTAACCTTCCTCTATCCGTATTGATATTAAAAGTATCGTCTTTCTCGCTTTTCAAGCTTTCCGTCTTTCTCAAGATTAACTTTATTCATCTTTTTACGATCTATTTGTAGGTGGTGACCTCCAAGATCCCGACAAAGACTATTTCCTTATAGAAGAGGAGCTTGACGATTAGTAGAGACGCTTAAAGGTAACGGTGAAGGGTTACTCGGTATCATTTACGTGTTTTACATGCTTTATATGCTAGAAATCGTATTAGAATACGATTAGGAAGATTAGAAATCATGCTATGATTAATGGATGATGTTATATGATGAATGTTGATGATATATATTGATTGTTGATGATTATTAGAAGCATATATGAGAATTGGATTGAATTGGTTAAGTGAGCAAGGCTCACGGGTGAACTGGTGTTCCCCCTGCCAGTCGACCGGCCGCCGGTCTGCCAACCGGCTGGGAACACATCAGTAACACCTTTGGAAATTTTGGATTTGTATGAAGAGGGGCTCTGTGCCGGTCGACCGGCCGCCGGTCCACTGACCGGCCCATACCACATTTCTCTGTTTTTGGTGATTTTTGGATTTTGCCCTGTGTTCTGAGCCGGCCCACCGGCTACCGGTCCCCTGCCCGGCCTGGAACACGGCTGTATATTTTTCCTAATTTCTAAAACTCGTAATTTATAATAGTTCGCATGATCCGTTTATCGTATAATTTTACGTAGTGACTTATAATATTCATGTTTTGGATATATGATATTTCATTCGCTTGTATCACATTTTTTGTGACGGTTTTTTGATACTCCCACCTTGAAGCGGTTTTTCACAAATGATAGGTTTGAGCACTATTTTGTCTTGTGCTTGTATTCTCATTCCCTTGACTACCTTTCCCGTTCGTTAAGGCTTGGAATGTCGGAACGGAGAGGTATC
>JAIUZE010019843.1:0-22541 GCA_022085475.1 Heliosperma pusillum
AGGCATCCACGAGATAAGACATTTCCCTGAACGCATACACGATGACATTTCGTATATGTAGACTAATTTCCTCCTGGTAGCACGACGATATAAATATCCGGTCCTAGTCTAAACCTGGCCAGACTCTCGGAATAAACCATTTTTCGATTCGACATGCGATGACATTTCGCATCCAAGACTCGGTCAATCATTGACGCCGAGTACCCCAAATTCGGTAGATCAATTCACGAAAGAGGCGGAAAAGAGCACAAGCCACATAACAAGCGGTACGCTACATGCAAATAACACCACCTCGCAAGTACACAACATTTGATGGCCGGGTCGATCAACGCATAGCGTTCAACTCCCAACAACGTCGTCGTATGCCCACTAACACATGCATTTAATCAGTAGGATACCTCTCCGTTCCGACATTCCAGCCTTACGAACGGAAAGGTAGCCAAGGGAATGAGAATACAAAGCACAAGACAAAATAGTGCTCAAACCGACTCATTTGTAAAAACCGACTCAAAGTGGGTACATATCGAAAACCGTCACAAAACATGAAAATATGGCATTATATAAATGTAAATATATAAGACAGTGAATCAATACATGATATAAGCATTAGACCAAGTTTAGAGCATAATGAATAAGAAACATAGATACCTCTCCAAAACAACAAGTTTGGAAACTAACTAAAACAAGGGTCCACTTCAAACTGTCATAACTAGAGTTCTAGATATGAAAATGTAGAAATTCCAAGTCGAGGTGATATCTTATCCTTTTACGGTTCCAACGATAGGTTACAAGCCTAAAACAAGCAAGTAACGAAGGAGATATGATCATTTTACGAAAAGGGGTCAGTGCAGTGAAACTGTACAAGTCACGACCGTGACTTGTATTTCACGCCCGTGACATGAGTTACCAGTTCACCCGAGAGCCTTCAACATACATTCAAACATTTTCACTTTTCATAATTCACTTCTAACAACTATCAACAATCAATAATCATCATCAAAAGTCATCAACTAACAACAATCATTATCAATAATACAATTCCTAAGCTTTCTAATTGTATTCTAAATACGAATTCTAACATAGAAATCATGTAAAACACGTAAATGATATCGAGTAACCCTTCACCGTTACCTTTTCGCGCCTTTAATCGATTTCTAAACCTTCCTAGTCTCCACCTACATACAATTAGATAATAAAAGATGAATATCATTCACCTTGAGAAAGACGAATAATTTAAAAAGCGAGAAAGACGGTAATTTTATTACCAATACGGATAGAGGAAGATGAGAGGGGAAGAATAAGACGAACTTACGTGAATTTGAGCGAGTAACGAAGGAGTAACGACGAATCTAAGACGGATAAAAAATGGAGGCAAGGTTTTATGGGGTTTTCTTAGAGAAGAAAGAAAAGTTGAGTTGTGTGAATGAATTAGGTTAGGGTGAGGAAGGGAGTATATGAGGAAAAAAGTCAACGAAAGTCAAATACGACTTAAGAAGGGATTTACATGAAATCTCGCGGAAATTCCAAATACGAACTCGGAAATTCTAAATTCGACTCGGAACATTAAATTCTAAAATAAAACTAAAATACGCTGAAAAGTATCCGTAAAATATTTTCATTATAAAAATAGGGTACATTTGCGGGTGTTACAGGACCCCTTAGCCAGATACCAATGTATTGATAATATGTCGGTCAGTTAGTATATCAATGTAATATCGTATCCATTAGTCATCTATGAGTCATTCGTTTTGCGTGTTGGGCGCTATCTTGGTACGGTTTAGGGATCAACGTGACGGAAGATTGCTTAGAGAGCTTATGCTATATGAGTATGGACAGTACATCCCAAAGCTGCGTGTGGAGGGATTGTCGTTAGGATAGTAGTCGACCAACTAGCACTAAGGAGCTGCGTGTTCCGAGGAGTTGTGGAGTGGGTATATGCGCATATATTGACAGAAGCTTGATCAGCTTTACTACCTTTCAGATATCTTGGCAATTATTATTATTTCGTGGTTGCGATCGTATGCAGACTTTGACAGTTGTGATTGTCTTGGTGCCTCAAAGTATATGGGACGTATCACTTAAATGGGACCTTTGAGACCATCTATTAGCAGTCTGTTCTTCCCCACGATTCCGGTTGTTAAAAAGTCAATATAGTGGTTTGATCCTATTAAGCACTAAGGGTGAGATATATACATCCAAGTATCGGTATGATCGACGGGATTGATGCTCCCATTCTTACTCAAAGTGATATGCAAGCCTTGAGTATGCGTGAGACATTAGTGTTGGAGTGCGTGTCCTCAACAATAGTGCGATCACATAGTTTAATCTCAATAATAAGAATACAAAGGGATGATGAATATTATAGTCAACTGCTCAACATAAATAGGTAACGATTGGCTCACTGGAGTTTGACGTTGCTGTCGTATGACGGTGATGATCAGTTGATTCCTTAAGGTCACACCTAAAGGACAATCCCCTAATCATGAACATTAATTAATTGTACATCGATACAGATTAATTAATTCCTTAAAACGGGACTAGGTTTATATTGTAAGTGAGAATTATATCTTATTGTAATATGATTAAATAAAATTCATTTTAATAATTTAATTTTTATATTACTAAGAATGCATTATGTTTATGAAACATTTGAAATAAGCCAAATTGGTTGATTATAATTACAAATTGTTGTAGATTATATTAACCAAATATGAGATGACCCATTTTATTTACATGTAATTATAAAATGTGACTTAAAATGTTAAGTCTAATTATTTGTTATGAAATTGCATTTAAATTGGTTAAATGCACATTTATAAGCAAAATTACATGTTACATGTCACATGTTACCTATGTGACAAATGACAAATTGCAAAAATAAAATGGACACCCTTGTTAATGGGTGCACCGGTTTTGTGAGCTAGATGGGTAGGATTTTAGGTCGTAATTTTATTCTAATTAAGAATTAGAACAAATCATTACTACAATAACCCATACACTCAACCGTGCATTGTTAAGAACAATGTGAAAATGACAACACCCCACCCATGTGGGGTGTGTGTGACCGGTTTGCATAAGCCACAAGAGGGCTTGTTTTTCCTGCTTATAAGATGCTACAACATCTCATTTTTGGAGTATCCTTATCTCTCTAAATCTCTTCATTCTCACACTAAACTTAAGAACTTCATGCAATAGTTAGAATTCATATATTCTAATAAGTTTACTAGAGTAGTAAGTGAGTTATTATAATTTTAAGGGTGACTACTATATATATTAGTGTAGTATTTTAGTGATTAAGGGTAGTCTTGGGTGCCCTTTAGAGGAGTGTTCTTATACTAAGAACTTGGATTTCATCCTCATATTCATAGCTCAAGAACAATATATGAAAGGAGTTCAAATATTGTGCCCATTTCTTCATAATCAATGTAAGGAAATTGTTTCTTCTTATTCTTTTGCTATGCATGCATAAGATCTAAATAGTTTAAGAGTATACTATTCACAAAATTATATTAGGAATGTCTAATATTGAGTTTAAGAAACTTCCAAGCGGTATCAAGAGCTTTGCTTGTTCCATGCATAATCGATTTATAATTTTTTCGAGTTAATGTAACTTAAAGAAAACTAGTAAGTTGTGTTTTATAAGATAAAATCACAAATTCGATTGCATGTCAATATATTCTGGTCCTAATATGATTTTAGGTCATTTTGATTATTTATGATAATTTATATTGCTCAAATATGATTTTTAGTGTTTTTATTACATTTTAATGAGTAAAATGGTGTTTAAAATGTTAAAAGTAGTTAGACTTATTTTATTACCTTGAAAGTTTTACACAATATCACACATGCATTTTCTTACTATATGTAAAATTTCGTGTGAAGTGGACTTATTTCTCATGATTTATGATTTTTATATGATAAAATGAAATAAATAAAGGTCAAATGGTTAAAAATTCTTACGCTTTGAATATGACCATGAATTTTTAATATGTTGTCCCATGCACGTTTTCCTTTCAGACTGGAAAATGTGAGACTGATGTGATTTGTCTAGCATGATTTATGAATTTTTAATGTAAAAATGGCATAAATAGTGACTTATTTAGCAAATATCATGTCATGAGAAAATTATTCCTGGTTGCATAAATATCCCACATTACAGATCTAAGGTTGAACATTTAATTTGATTAATTTTCACATGCTTTATGTATTTTACTTGATAAATGCGATAAAGCGCAACCGATTTTTCTCAAAATCGATTCAAAATTTTTAACCTTGATTTTTGACATTGTAAGTGTCATGGAAATGTTCAAGAATGTACAAAAATTTAAAATTCAAATTTTGAAATTATTGTAATTAAATTTGGATTTATTTGATTAAAATATGATTTTAAAGTCTAATTTTGAGCAATTATATAACAACAAATTGAATTATTATCCAAAATTGAGTGATGACTAATTTTTCAGTCCTAAATCAGTTGGGATGATTAACTTGGACTTAAATATGATTTAATTATTGTTTGGTGATTTTTAAAATGTTATTATCATGCATTTCTGTAAAATCGGGTTATATATGATATAAACCGTTAAATAGGGCGATTTGGCATTTAATATGAGCATGTTTTATAAATTTTTTAATGCTGCATTTGAATTTATGAATTACAACCGAAATTTAATAGAATATTGATTCGGTTGTAATTTAATGTGATCACGTATCAGTTTTATTGTATTATTTTATTTTAAAAATGTATAATAGAAAATTATTGTAATTTTATTATATATTTTGTAATTATTTGTAATATCGGAGTTTCCCAAAGACGGTGCCATTCGGAAAGGTGTTCCGAGAGAGACGATGACCTAGGGAGGCGTGCTTATGAAGTTCAAGGGACCAAAGGAGTTGGTTTCCGAATTTGTAATAGATTATATGATTTTCTATTCTAGGAAAGGCCATACTATGAATTTTTATTTTTATGCTTGCATTTTATTTAATATGTTTGCATGTATTGCCAAATCGCCATAACATGACATGCATATTTTATCGAGTATTCGACTGTGTCAATTAAAATTATCGTTAATTCATCGATTTAGTTCACTTAAACGAGATAGAAAATAAATTGTCAATTGTCATGACCTCTCATAACAAATAATTGAGATCAAGCCTTATCAAATAATAGAACCCATGAATCCCAATTTCGCAAAGAAGTAGGTTCGGCTCACCGGGGTACTAACTTGTTACGTTGGGTAAGTGGGGTAGTAAAGGTTATTACATCAAAATTTGGATTGAGCTCAACGGAAGTATTCACGACCGTAGCCGCATGTGTTCCGGGCTTAAGATAAATATTAAAGTAATATTATCGACCGAGAGTTCTAATGTAGAATCGATGAAAGAGTTTAATCCACGAAATTATGTTAATGAGGGATGAATCGGCTAACCGCGCCCAAGTTGATATGAATTTGGATCTCAGAATCATTTATAATAGTTGGGTAGAGGTCATTATTTAAATGTTAAAACTTGTTTAAAATGTTTACAAGTATTTAAAATGATAAATGTTGAAATTTCCTTTATGTCTAAAATTTGTAGTTAACTTTGTACAATCGCAATGGCTAGCTCATCCAACACGACAACCACTAACGCTCTAACTCTCACCAACGTCATGGCTTCGATCCTTCATGGATCGATGCAAGTTAGAAAAGAATGGCGCTAATTTTGCCGATTGGGATGCGCAAATTCGCTTGGCCACGGAGGGTGACGACAAGCTTCGTCACCTTACCGAGGCCTTTCCCACCGCACCTAACGAAAAGTCAACCCCCGGTGCAAGGCGAGCCTATGAGGCTTACCATAAAGAGTCCGCCACGATTAAAAATGTTTTGATCTTCTCAATGGAGGCTGATTTCCAAAGGAGTACCATAAAGATGAGCACGGCCTATGAGATCTACACGAAGCTTGTGACCATGTTTTCACAAGCTCCTAGGATCATAGAATATGAGACGGTTTCCGCGTTTTTCGACATGAACCTAAAAGAGGGCCAAAAAGTTAGCCCTCATTTACTCAAATTGATTGAGCATGTCGAGACTATCAAACTGCAAGGGGTTGACATTCCCGAACAACTCGTTATTGACCGTGTACTACACTCCTTTGGGAAAATCAAGGCATATGTGCAGTTTAGGATAAACTACAATATGCAAAACATGAAAACCTCTCTTCATGAATTGCACAAGATGCTTGTGCAAGCAGAGAGAGACATGAGGCTAAATGTTAGCACCTCTAAGGATGTACTGTACATCAATAGCAAGAGTAAGGGGAAGTTCAAGAAAAGTGCTAGCAAGGGGAAGAAGCCCTCCACCTAAAAAGGCAAAGGAAAAGCTATTGAGAATAACTCACCCAAACCTAAGAAAGGTGCCTCAACCGAGGACAAGTGTCATTATTGTAATGGCATAGGGCATTGGAAGAGGAATTGCCCTAATTATCTAGGAGATATCAAAGCTGGAAAGATTATTTCAGTTGGTAATTTTTCATCCCTATCATTTATGTTATGATCTCAACTTTGGTATATAGATACGAGTTGTGATTCTTACCCTTTTTAATTGTAATTAGGGCATCCTAGCAAGGATAAAGGCAAGGACAAGCAAGCCTAAAAAGGCTCTTCAAGGGAAGCTAAAAGTAGCTCACCATGGTTGAAGACCTAAGGAAGCTTAGCCTCGAGATTGTCTCCCCTTTTGAATGTATTATGGTTGTTTGGAACATTTTAATTTCCTTGTTGGACATGGAAGTTTTATTTTCAAGAACAATTTGTTGTAATTGAATATTAGTGACTTGGTTTTCAACCCAAGTTACTCGGTTTTGTGGAAACTTTTATTGTTCTAAAAACTTGTCATTATACACCACTTGCACTAATAGTATAAATTGTATCGACTCAAATTGATCATATTAGTAATATGATGATTGGATCATTGTAATAAGTTAAAAAGCTAAGAATTTGATTCTCACTTTGAAAGATCAATTGTTAAGTCAAATTTAGTTATTGAACTCAAAGTAGGGAATCTACCAAACCAATTGGCCACACCACTTATAAAGATAGTAAATGACATGAATATGAGTCCACCTCTTTAGCTTATAGAACTAGTATATCTCAAAGCTAAGATTCGATGTCTTTACAATGAAGTCTTTAATAGATCATTAAAGTTCATGTTGTGAAACTTCTACCTCCCTCACGAGTATGAGTACAAAATTGTTTGTGGCTCATAAGGCTATCTTTAAAGAAAATAGTTGTATTTTTCTAAAGATAGAGTTGGAGAAAATAAGCCACAACGTAAAACTAGTTAGGAACTAGTGAGGAAACCAAAAGAAAATGTTCTTAGGTTAGACTCAAGACTAGTGAGGAGACCAAAAGAAAGCGTTCTTAGGTGAATCCTTAGACAAGTGACGAGACCAAAACAAAATGTTCTTGATATAGTAATATTATGATCTATGAAGTAGAAGTACCTAGAAATTTTTTTTAAAAGAAATTCGATTTTCTAACATAAGAGACTTATGAAACTAAATGGAATTTATGCAAAGGAATGATATATTTGGAGTTGTCCAATAAATCATTCTATAGACATGAAGATGTTTTATTTGGAGGT
Source organism: Heliosperma pusillum (assembly GCA_022085475.1). NCBI lineage: Eukaryota > Viridiplantae > Streptophyta > Magnoliopsida > Caryophyllales > Caryophyllaceae > Heliosperma > Heliosperma pusillum. Next base: position 7,620 of record JAIUZE010019843.1, read on the forward strand.
GTCCAATTATAGTTGCATGGATAGACATGAAAATGTCTGCAAAAGCTAAGTTAATGCGTAACTATGCTTAGATCCAAACAATCAGTAAAATAGGTCATAATAGGTGTGTACAAGATACACAACAAAACCACATGTCCAAATAGGGATTTGGAATATGATGTGTACATGACACAAGACTAAGGTATTTACCAAGAGGATATGATGATTTTTCTATTATGAGAGATAAGAAGAATTTCACTCCAATTGTCGAAAGTCATGTATAGACATGAAGTTCAGTGGGAGTTAATGTCATGTATAGACATGAAGTTAAATGGGAGTTAAAGTTATCATGTAAAGGCAAGATGTTCAGTGGGAGAAATTATTTTCCATGTGAATGACGTATAACTCATTGTGAGTAACGTATTCATGTTACCTTTTTGAAAGGAGTGGTTGGATTTTAATGTTGGATAAAAGAGGGCAACATGTACACTAAAATCAAAATCTATTGTGTAATAGAAGATTTTAGCTTGGCATTTAGAAAAGTGTCTTATATCGATAAGATCCTTTATCTATTTCAACACGTTAAATAGGTTATTTATGTTGATGATAATGGGATCACTATGAAAGGGTCATAGTCATCCACTGAACCTAAGAGTTGTTGATCACATGAGTACTAATGCTTCCGCCATTAGGCCTATCTTGTATGCAATTACATGCACGTACCTAAATCAATTGTATGAGGGGAGCATGACAAGCCTATAACAAATCAATCCACATGAGTGCCATTGGATAGCCTACAAGAACATCCATAGGGTTCTCAAGGAGAACTAGGGATTCATTCTTGTGTTTGGTAGAGAAAATTTGGATATGTGGTAAGGTTTACACAAACCCAAATTTCCAAACTTATATGGATTTATCGAAATCCTAGGCTTACTTTTGTTATACAAGAAGCTAATAATTAAAAGGATGATTGAAGAGTCGATCATTAGAAATTCTACAAATAAAGACCTAGTACATTATGATGAGGATATAAGGTGGCTTTGAAGGAGCTAATGGGAGATCATTTCACCTAACTACCTATAAGTTATCATGATAACGAGTGGGAGCATCTTTCAGGTTAAAGAGCCCAACACTAGATAGAGATCTAGACATGTACGTAGATGAATCATGTTATTAGGAATAACATTTGGATGGAAGGAAAAAACAATTCACAAGGTAGGAATAAATGAATACATGGTATATTCACTACCCAAGCCTTTATTGTATAAAATATGATCGTCATGAACTGTCATGGACGAAATAAACTTTAGACTATATGATATGAAGCAATAACATTGTGTTGATTGTTCATATATGATAATCACATTTATCGTTTGAGTTTCTAAACCTCGTTATTGTGGTTTGTTATATCCAAATGGGTTGTAGAGACATTTTTTGGACTCCATTAAAGTTGACTGGATTAACATAACATTGACCCCTAGTTGCTTATATGAGGTGACGTCTCTAAGTGACTAGAGTGTGATGCGATTGATGGCAAGTTCAAGTGCCTTAGGGTCATAAGGGATGACCAGTCGATCACATAGACATACTGTAAGGGACAATCTGTCGGGCAGTGACCGCTAATAGACTTATGGCAATTCTTGTAGCCTGGTCGTGGCAAGAGCAACTATAATATTCTTTTTGAGTCAATTATTTGACTAAAGACTGTTCGCCTAAGGTGGCACAGTTTCATAGTGACTTTGATTTATGCTCTACGACCTTCGTTACTGGGGTTAAATGGGCATCTTTTGGGTCATGATGAGTTGTGGCTGTTCGAAGGTAATGGTGCGATATAAATTGTCCACCCCTTGTCAGGGTTGTTTTAAAATCTCAAGGCCACTCGAAGAGGAATAAGCTGAAAATACGTGGCCACGCTCGGAAGGTATCTATGGTAAATAATTCCGGTCAGACAATTACTCTCTAGATCGAGGAAATTACTCATGATATGATTAAATGCAAGTACGACCTGCAAGACACCTTGCATTGAGTGGGAGATTGTAATAGGACAAGAAAATTGGTGACACACACTTGTCTCGGACAAGTGGGAGATTGCTGGAGTAAGTGTCCTCAACAATAGTGTGATCACATAATTAAATCTCAATAATAAGAATACAAAGGGATGATGAATATTATAGTCAACTGGTCAACATAAATCGGTAGCGATTGGCTCACTGGAGTATGACTTTGCTGTTGTATGACGGTGGTTGTGACAACCCTCGCGAATGCGGAAATAAAACATACAAGCATGTGATTTAATTAGCGGAAAATACGATGTTTTTAAAACTTTTTACATGCAAATAGAAAGGTACGAGGAATGTCAATAATTTCAAACCCAAAGTATAATATACTACAAAGAGACGAAGTCTCTCAAAATATTATCAAATATCAAAGTGATTAGCAAACTAGCTAAAAATCGTCTAGAGGTGTTTCATCCAGGCCAACGTCCGCTAGCTCACACCCGAACCCAAAATACCACAAGCAAAAAGCCATCCAATCAAGCAACCTGTTCATCCATGAAAAACATGAACGCCACAGTCAGTGGGGAGTAACTTCGGGTTCTCCCAGCCATATCACATTAAACGTACATAAACGGAAATACAAAAGTACATGCATATATAAATATTCATGTGAAATACGAGAAGAATAAATAGGCAATTCAATATATAAGATATCGGTACATGAAGTACAAATCCGTAACCATCATATTATACAAAGACTCGGGGAAGACACTCTTAGGCAACCATATACACTCACTAGGGCTTGCATCTCACCGTTAGCGGCATAAGTTTGATAAGATTGAGACTCGACAAACAAACCATGCCAAGTCATCCAAAGATCACGAATAAGCCAATCATATAATCATCCAACCAAACGTACAATACGTTGACAACATCTCTCACGGTAAATGACACGCACTAGCACCGTGTACATGGCAAGAATGATTAAAATCGCATCCACGGGATAAACATTTCCCTGAACGCATACACGATTAAAATTTCGTATATGTAGACTAATTTCCTCCCGGTAGGACGACGATATAAATATCCGATCCTAGTCTAAACCTGGCCAGACTCCCGAAATAAAATTTTCCGATTCGACATGCGATAAACGTTTCGCATCCAAGACTCGGTCAATCATAGACGCCGAGTACCCCAAATTCGGTCAACCTTCACGAAAGAGGCGGAAAAGAGTACAAGCATCATAACAAGCGGTACGCTACATGAAATGAAACCACCTCGCAAGTATACAACATTTGACGGCCGGGTCGATCAACGCAAAGTGTTCGCCTCTCAACAACGTCGGCATATGCCCACTAACACATGCAAGTAAGCAGTAAGGATACACTCCCCGTTCCGACATTCCAGCCTTACGAACGTGGAGGTAGACAAGGGAATGAGATTACAAAGCACATAGAAAATTAGTGCTCAAACCGTAACATTTGTAAAAACTGACTCAAAGTGCGACATACCAAAAACCGTCACAAAACATGCGATACAAGCAAAGGGATTATCATATATTCGAAACATTAATATTTAAAGTCAACTTTTAGAGTCAAACCCGGAAGTCAACAAAAGTCAAAGTCAAACCCGAAAGTCAACAAAAGTCAAAGTCAAACCCGAGACCCGAGACCCAAACCCGACAATTGGAGTGGGCTACAAACAAATCATCAATCTAAGAAGACCAAGTCCAAAGGGTCAAGGAAAGTCAAGGCGGGACTAGAATTCAAAGGGTCAACGAAAGTCAAGGCGCTCTACCAAGGGAAAAACTGGCAGCATGAAACGCTGCCAGCGCTAGGGAATGCTGCCGGCGTTCACACGACGCTGACAGCGTCCTGGTCTCAGGCAATATCACACGAAATTCACAATTTCACTAAGGCTTATCATAACACAAACATCATCTATCATCACAAATCATTAATTGTCATCATCAATTATCAACTAACAACAACCATCATCAATAACACAATTCCTAAGATTTCTAATCATATTCTAAATACGATCACTAACATAGAAAACACATAAAAACACGTAAATGATATCGAGTAACCCTTCACCGTTACCTTTTTGCGTCTTCAATCCGCGTCGATGTCCTCTTCTATCAAGAAGTAGTCTTTGTCGGGGTCTTGGAGGTCACCACCTACAATTAGATAATAAAAGATGAATACAATTCACCTTTGAGAAAGACGGATAAATTGAAAAGCGAGAAAGACGGTAATTTTATTACCAATACGGATAGAGGACGATGAGAGGGAAAGAATAAGATGAACTTTAGTGAATTTGAGCGAGTAACGAAGGTGTAGCGATGATCTTAAGATCGATTAAAGATGGGGTTAGGTTTTTGGGTGGTTACTTGATGAGGATGAAGGAGTGAGTTGTGAGGGAGTTTAGGGTTTGAGGGAGTGTAAGGGAGTAAGTGGGAAAATATGGGAAAAAGCCCATAAGCGTCTTAAGACGTAACTTAATCGGAATCTCGCGTAAAGTCCGAAAACGGACTCAGATTTTCTAAAATAGACACGGGAAATTAAATTCTATACTAAATCTAAATTTCGCTGAAAAGTATCCGTATAATATTTTTTAAATTACAATAGGGTATATTTGCGGGTGTTACAATCACCCCACCTTTTAAAAAGTTTCGTCCTCGAAACTTGAGAGTAGAAAATAAAAGTATCAAGGACAAGAATCGGTTTTCAAAATTAATACGAAAACTTTTATAAGGGAAACATTTATGAAACGAGGTTCTTCTCGAAAATGGTTTAAGGATATTTTCACAAATGCGAAACTTTATTTACGGATCGCAGGAGTGCCCGTCGCGAACGAGTACTCTAGCTATCAAAATCAAAGCAATGCCGAAATAGTGAAATCGAAAATCAAACAAACGTTAGTAAGTGCAGGACTAGTCACCAGACGTCTCTAATAACAAGTCCAAACATCCAACCAAACGCAAAATCCAAATATAAAAGCGAAAGAAATCCATTTTCTCCAAAAAGAGAGTACAAAATCCATCTTTAGACTCCTTTGAAGAGTTAATTTAGAAATACAGTATGGAAATTCGAAGGTTTTTCTCAAAGATAAAATCAAAATAAGAAGACATTACACGTACATAGAGCGACTCGCACATCTCACACACAATTCAAGGTAACAAAATATATACAAAGCACGCAAAAACGAAATAAATCGAACTCTTAGGGATAGGAATATCACGATAAAATCGGCTGGAAGATCTACAAGATTTCGACATTACTAACTTTACGAATAAACTAGTACTCAAGAGAATGCGAATTACCCAATTTCCAACACAACATTTTCAATCATTAGATTCCTACGAAAATTATTTCATAACCACGAGACTTCAAGCCACTAACCCAATTATTCAGATTCAATTAGTATCTACTAAAGTCCATCGGCACGGTAAACTCCACGACTAACAATCCACATGAAAGATTCATTACGTACTCTAATCTTCTTAGTTTCATCAAAACTCTTATTAGAAACCACCAACAAAAATATTTCTATCTAGGGAAACATGTTCGCTAACAATCACAAGTAAAAGGAGACTTACCATGAAAATCCTTGATTCAATTTACTTCAAGCTCATTATCCTAAATTTACAATGAACTTTCTCATCTTCGAAAGTCAACTCACCATGCATCAAGCAAAGGATGAGTACAAATTCCAAATCATATATATTGCCAAACACATGGCGATACGTCAATTAATCAAATCATCTAGCTCATCAAACTCAAAACGTATCGGTCTTCGCTTACGAGATTATTCCTCGAATCTGGTCACAAATCTAAATTTCACAAGTAAGATTCCTTTTTAGAGCGTAACAATTTAAGACAACAATTTCCCAAACAACCTCCAAGGTGAAAGTTCATAGACCCTAATTAGACTCCTCTAATTAGTTATTAAATTACTTGTTAATTTAGTGTTTAATAAAGATCTATGTAACATGCATGCAAATTAAAATGCATAATAAAAAGTAAGAAGAAATTTCCTTACATTGGGAAATTTCGTTTTATATGGGCACAACAAGAAACACCTTTCTTGTTGATCTTGTGCTAGAAAGAAATAGATGATCCTCCTTGTAATCTTCAAGTTAGAAGATCTCCTTTAAGATGCACCCAAGAGAAAACCCAAACTAATCACTTAGTTTTTGACTAGAAAACACAAGTGATAATATGAACTAATATTAGATTTATTACTACTCTAGTAATAGGAAAAATATTAGTGTTTGAGAGTTTTAGAGAGATGAGGATTTTTAGTGAGATAAGCATGCAAATAAGAATGAACTAGTGTTATGAAATGAACAACAATCTTGTCCATTTAAGGACACATGGTCCGGCCAAAGAGAGCCCTTGTGGCCTCTTATTTTGCTTAAAATAATCTCATGCAAATTAGTTGAGTGTAGGAGTGAATAAGACCATGATCATGTGTCATAAACATGACATGATCACATGTTGTAGTGTAATACAAGAAACAACAATCATCATCTTATACACTACATGATTTCGGCCCCCACTAGTGTCATGTGGTCCATTTTGATTTTTGATATTTGTCCAGCAAATACTTATAATGATATGCTTAATTATCTTGTATAATTAAGGGTTAATTTGATCATATAACAATTACATGACTCAAATTAATAAATAATATACACTTAACGTTTAAGTGATATTTTATCATTATATCAATATATAATTAACTAATCACCTATACCTCAAAGTATATGCATAACCTCAACTAATTTAATGAATTAATCATTAATCATTAAATTAAATCTTATTCAATCGTATTAAAATAAGACGTAAAATTTATTCAGTCAATTATCGTATAATTGACTAATAAACTTATCCGGAATGAGTTCGTAACTCAATTTCCAATAAATAACTCTCGTAACTAAACATATATCAAATATATATGTAAAGTACTAATTAATATGTATCGTATACAAATAATTAGATTTCTGTTTGGGTCTCATCCTATAGGTGTGACCGAAAGGGGTCAGTTGATTACCGCCGTCATACGACAATAACGTCTAACTCTAGTCAGCTGACCGTTATCGATTTACGTTAACCAACTGACGTGGAGTATCAAAATACTAGTCATCCCACTAATATTCCAAAATGAGATTTATAATATAAATGCACTATTGTGGAGGACACTTGCTCCAACAATCTCCCACTTGTCCGATACAAGTTGTGCATATAGCCACACTATTGCGGAGGACTCCTACTCCCACAATATCTCCCACTTGTCTCGACAAGTTGTGTGCTACCAATTCTCTTGTCACTTTTGCGTCACATCCTCCCACTCATCGCAAGGTGTCTTTCAGGTCGCACTTGCGATTGGAAAAATAAATTGAGTGGTTTTCTCGATCTGGAGAGTAACTGTCTGACCGGAAAATCTACCATAGATCTCTTCCGAGCGTGGCCACGCATTTCCAGTCACTACTCCTCGAGTGGCCCGAAGATGTTAATACCCAACGTGGGTGGACAATTCCTGTTGACCCAACTTACACTGTATAATGCAAATCACCATGACCCAGTAGATGCCCATCGGCCTCCTTTCACGGCACGACCTAGGACAAAAACCAAAGTCAATCGGAAATTACACTGACTCAGGTAAATGGTCGCTAGTCTAAAGAATCGACTCATAGGAATATTATAGAAATCCCCGCCACGACCAGGCTTCAACAATTTTGATAAGGGACTCTATCATGGTCACTGTCCGACAGAGTGTCTATACAGTCTGTCTATGTAAACGATCAGTCATCCCCATGACCCTATGGTGCTGAACCAACCATCGATCGACTTACAATCTAGTCATTTCGAGACGTCACCTTATGCAAATGACTAGGGACAATTACTAAGTTCATCATGTTCACTTGAATTGAGTTCAACCTTTCTTATAACCAATTCGGACAAAACAAAGTAATAAAATTTAGTCAATACTAAATAAAAGAGCTCATATAAAACTCGAACAATGAATGCAATGATCATATATGTAAACATTGATACAACATTCAATTATTACATATCACATAATCTAGAGGAATTCAGGAACTCGTCTTAATCCCATCGAGACGACATGACTATCATGTTTAGCCTTTGTAAGAGGCTTGGTTAGAGGATCAGCGATGTTATCGTCTGTCCCAACCTTACATACATCTATTTCCTTGCTCTCCACGTAATCTCTAATTACATGGTATTTCCTAAGTACATGTCTAGACTTGTTACTAGACTTGGGCTCCTTTGCTTGAAAGATAGCCCCAATGTTATCACAATACATCGTGATGGGATATGTGGCAGTAGGGACTACTCCTAGTCCTTCCAAGAACTACCGAATCCACACAGCTTCCTTTACAGCCTTGATGCCGCGAGGTACTCAGCTTCTGTTGTAGAATCCGCAGTCACGCTTTGCTTGAAGCTCTTCCAGCAAACGGCTCCTCCATTCAACATAAAGACATATCCGGATTGGGATTTTAAATCATCCCTATCAGTTTGGAAACTAGCGTCCGTGTAACCCTTTACACGCAACTCAGTCTCTCCTCCAAACACCAAGAACGAATCTTTAGTCCTTCGTAAGTACTTAAGGATGTTCTTTACGGCTATCCAGTGACTCTCACCTGGATTGGCTTGATAACGACTCGTCATGCTCAAAGCATAGGCGGCGTCAGGGCGAGTGCACATCATAGCATACATGATTAACCCAACTGTTGAAGCATAAGGGATCAACTTCATGCGTTCAATCTCCTCGGTGACGGTAGGACTCTGGGATTTACTCAGAGTGATACCATGACCTATTGGAAGGAAGCCTCTCTTAGAGTCTTTCATTTTGAACCGATCAAGAATCTTATCTATATAAGCTTCTTGACTTAATGCTAGTATCCTCTTGGATCTATCTCTATAGATACGGATACCCAAAATGCGTTGTGCCTCTCCCAAATCCTTCATCTGGAAATGTTTCTCAAGCCACTCCTTGGTAGAAGTAAGCATTAGTATGTCATTCCCAATGAGAAGTATGTCATCCACATACAAGATAAGGAAAGTAACTTTGCTCCCACTAAACTTCATGTATAAACATGGTTCCTCGACACTTCGAGTGAATCCATTTTGTTTAATTACATGATCGAAGCGATGATTCCAACTCCTTGATGCTTGCTTAAGACCATAAATGGATCTCTTAAGTTTGCATACCTTCTTAGGGTTGGATTTATCCTCAAAACCTTCAGGTTGTGTCATGTACCTTCCTCTTCTAGAATCCCATTCAAGAAGGCGGTTTTGACATCCATTTGCAAAATTTCATAGTTATAAAATGCGGCAACCGCTAAGAGAATCCTAATGGATCGAAGCATAGCGACTGGGGCAAAAGTTTCGTCATAGTGTAAACCATGAACTTGAGTGAAGCCTTTTGCCACCAATCTAGCTTTGTAGACATCAATATGTCCATCTATGCCATTCTTGATCTTGTAGATCCACTTGCACTGAAGAGGTCGCACCTTCTCAGGTAAGTCTACCAAGTCCCATACTTGATTTTCGTACATAGAATCCATTTCGGATTGCATGGCCTCAAGCCAATGCGTGGAGTTGGGACTAGAAACGGCCGACTTGTAGGTTGTGGGTTCATCACTTTCAAAAAGTAATAAATCACCATCTCCCTCGATACATCCGAGGTAACGATCAGGTTGATAACTAATTCTACCTGAACTTCTAGGGACAATAACCGTTTCAGACGAGGAGGGAACGTTTTCCTCCACTTCATTTTCGGTTTGTGGCTCTCGAACTTCGTCAAATTCGAATTTTCTCCCACTCTGCCTTTTAGAAAAGAAATCGCTTTCTAAAAAGACAGCATCACGAGACACAAACACTTTGTCCTCATGACGGTTGTAGAAGTAATATCCACGTGTTTCCTTAGGATATCCTACAAAAAGACATTTGTCAGATCTGGGTGCGAGCTTGTCATTAGACTTCTCATGAACAAACGCCTCGCAATCCCAAATTTTCATAAACGACAAATAAGGAACCTTTCCTTTCCATATTTCATATGGAGTCTTATTGGCCGCTTTAGTCAGGCTACGATTTAGTGAAAATATTGCGGTTAAGATGGCAAATCCCCAAAACGAGTCAGGAAGCTCTGTAAGACTCATCATCGACCGAACCATATCTAATAAAGTTCGGTTTCTCCTTTCAGACACACCATTTAATTGAGGTGTTCCAGGAGGAGTCCATTGTGATACTATACCGCAATCTTTTAGGTGTGAATCAAATTCATAATTTAGATATTCACCACCACGATCGGATCGTAAGGTTTTTATCTTCTTATTCAATTGGTTTTCCACTTCATGTTGAAACTCTTTGAACTTTTCAAAGGCTTCACTCTTATGCCTCATTAAGTAGACGTATCCATATGTACTCAAATCGTCAGAAAAAGTAATGAAGTACTTGTAACCACCTCTAGCTTTGTGACACCCTCAAATTTGCGGAAAGAAAAAAAATAATTTAACTGAATAAAATATGAGAATACATAATAAGGGTGTCTTAAATACAAAGGTTCATAATGAAAAGGAAATAAAATTATACATAAGAATTATACAAGACGGGAGACATCTCTCCCGTATAAATACGGAAATAAAAGAGTGTATAATAATATACAATCTAAGAACCGAATATAGGTCCAAGGTAAATACTTCGCTCGCTAGCTCGTCAATGTACCCAATGTATGCATCACAAACCTGCCAACCGCATTAAATATAAACACGGAAGCCACAGTCAGTGGGGAGTAACTTCGAGTTCTCCCAGCCACGAAATGTCGAGTTTAATTAAAACATGAATAACATAAAAGCAATGTATATGGACAATACAAAACTTTAACATATATGATATGCTTTTCATGTTATGAAACAGATAACTAACAAATAACCTAGCATGTGAAAGCTATCATGTGAAACCGATAATAAACTATAACTCGAGGTAGGGAAGCTGGTAGGCTAGCTCAGAGGTTCCTCTCAGAAACATGGCCGTGAGACACTCAAACCCTAATCAACACGTAATCATGTGAATCAGTTAACAAGCGGTAATCCAAACTCTATCAATCTTAGCCGGCTTGCATCTCACCTTCTAAAACTCATAGAATCATACAAACATGAAAGACAAATACTTCTACAAACAGGCATACGTTCTTAGCACCGTCAATAGTCGACTTCTGTAACTCGAGGCTATACCACAAGGTAGGAAAACATCCTAGTCCTAGACTGATCAGACCTAGCGAAAACAGCTATTCCATTCCCCGTCTCGTGACCAGAAGTACACAAGAAACTCTACTAGGCGACCCCCTAAGCAGAGATGGCTAGTACTTAAGCTGGCTCCATCCCCAAAGCGGAACTCAGGATTGCATGCCCCGACTTGGATATAAACCCACCAAGCCGGGGACACAAACGCTGATCAAGCGACAAATCCGTTATGCTCGTTAAAGATAGTCGGCCTATCTGTCGTGGTCCAAGGCTACTCATTTAGAATTAGCATGGTCAAGAAGCCAATATACTCCTAATTCTCTATGGGTACTTAGTCAACACGCCACCAACCATATAATCAAACAGTCACGGGAAAACATCCTATCATGTGACTAATTGCATATCAATTAATAATCAAATATCATATCGCCTCATATCTACTAAGGCTAATTCAATAATTAAATACAACCTTACTTGAAGACAAATCCCCGACCCTAGTCCCGCGACGGGTCATCAGTCAAATCGGGGCTGACTAGATCTTAGTTTGACCAAACCCGTTGGATCAAACCGGCTAGAAACAGAGTCTTTATCACATAGACATAGACATAAAAATCAACATATACAATACATGTTATTTTATTAACTTCTAACATGTGAATTATTATAACATACCAGCACCCCGTTTGACTTAACTGATATCCAATTAAACTACGATCTCGTCTTATAATTTCTAACATGTGAGAAATAATAATTTTATGAAAAACCTTTTTAATTTAAATATTTTACTTATTAACATTTCCCACTTGCTAAATATGACAAAACACGATAAAAATGACGATAACTCAAAAACCGTCACAAGTCCCAAAGTGGGACCCACGGGCTGAGTTGGGCCGGACCCCACATGGGCCTGGGTGGGCCCCACGGCCTGTTTTGACAACAATGGGCTGTTTTGCTTTAATTTTCTAAAACCGATTTCTAATATTTTCCCGCATGCTTTAACGTAATTAAAATCCGTCAAAACAACAATTAAACAATCAAACATCGACACAACCTAAAGACCAAAACCCGGACCCACCTTGGACCAACCCAGACCGGGTCTGAACCGGCCTGGACCGGTCTGGTTGGTCCGGTTCTTGCCCTCTCCACGGTTCACCCAACAAACAACAACAAATTTATTCTAACATGTTTTAAATTATCAAACACCCATTTTAACAACCATCATACAAAAATCATTATTATGAATAACCATCCAAATTCATCAAGAACACTAAAACAACATAAAAATTCCTAACAACATAAAAATCATCAAGAACAATAAGACAACATAAAAAATCATAACTTATTAAAAATCATCAAAATTCCTCAAGAACACTAAACTTGTTAAAATTTCCTAAACAACATAAGAATCATAACTTTATGGAAAATCATAAAAATTCATAAAACACAATAATAACCATTACTTATCATATTACTAACAAAAATCCATAAATCATAAAAAGATGAACCAAAAATAAAGATGAACCAAACTCAAAAGAAACAAAACTTAAAGCTAAGTTACTAACTAAAATCATACATAACCATAACATGAACAAAACTCAAACCTATGTGACATTAATTCGTCGAGTAAATCGGAATTGTTACCTTAGCTAGCCAAAATCACTTAGCACCAAAATAATAAGAAGTATATAATAAGAAAACCCTTCTACTAATCTTCACCCAAAATATACGAGTCTCAAAACTCGTCTTCAAAGTCTTCCCCTATAAGAAATAACAAGGAAAACATTATTAGAATTAAAATATGAATTTCCATAATTAAAGTGTTGAAAATGATCTTGACGGAATTGAAATATAACCGTACGGGAAGATGAGGAGCGAAGAGGAGATCTTAGAAATATAAATTAGGATGGATTTAATTAAGAATTGAAGATTTTATGAAGGTTTTGCTCAAGAACGATGAAGAACAAATGATGAACGACGAAGAACACGAAGAACGATCAAATAAAGTGATGTTTTGATCTTAATTTGATTTGTTGTAAAATGAAAAGTTGTTTGTGAGTAGTGATGGTGGTTGGAGCCGTGTAAATATAGGCCAATGAGGATGTCGGGTTTTGAAATTGTTGTTACGTAATTGACTCGCGTTTAATAATTATTTTACGGTAAACGATTGAATATAATTAACGATAAAGTTAATTACACAAATATCTAGATATTATGATTATTGTATCAAAAGAAATGAAAATATCAAGAGCTATTAGAGGACTTTTGAGCCGTGTGGTATGGTGAGCATCGGGTCTGTTTTTGCTCGATTTGCGTAATTTTCGTTAACTGATCGATAAAGTTGAAAATATCTAAGATATTCTTATTAGTTTAATCAAAAGAATTAAACTATCTCATGTGAGTGGAAAACGATGACATGGGCGCGTGACTCATGCCAAAGTCGAGTTTCGATTTTGTTGCGCGCATTACGATGCGTCGGGAATAGTTAAATGACGTTTGGTTAAAAACCGTAAAAGTTATTCTTTAAATTCCAAATCAATTCAAAATAATTATATTAAATTATGATAAATCATAATAAATCTTAATAAAAATAAATCAAAAATATTATTTTTTTACATAAAATTTCGGTCTTCAAACTTGTAAGGCGAGTCGGGAAAAGTCAACGGAAGTCAAAGTTGACTGAAAAGTCGAGAAAAGTCGAAGATGACTTAAAAGTCAAGAAAAGTTTAGGACGACTTAAAAGTCAAGAAAAAGTCAATGACGACTTTAAAAAGTCAAGGAAAAGTCAAAGACGACTTAAAAGTCAAGAAAAGTCAAAGATGACTAAAAACGGTCTTTTCATGGAATCCCTCAAAAATTCCAAATACGAACGCGGAATTTCAAAATAAGACTCGGAACAAAAATTCCTATTTTAAAAACTTAAGTTCTACTGAAAAGTGTTAGTAAATATTTTTACTAGAAAAATTGGTATTTTCCGGGTTGTTACATTCCTCTATCCGTTTTGATATTAAAAGTATCGTCTTTCTCGCTTTTCAAACTTTCCGTCTTTCTCAAGATGAATTTTATTCATCTTTTATGATCTATTTGTAGGTGGTGACCTCCAAGATCCCGACAAAGACTATTTTCTAATTGAAGAGGAGCTTGACGAGTAGTGAAGACGCATAAAGGTAACGGTGAAGGGTTACTCGGTATCACTTACGTGTTTTACATGCTGATATGCTAGAAATCGTTATTAGAATACGATTAGAAAGACTAGGAATCCATGGTTGATTAATGAATGTTGTTATATGATGAATGTTGATGATGTGTTTATATTTGATTGTTTGCTGGATTATTAGAAGTAATATTGAAGAAATTGAAATGAATTGGATAAGAAATGAAGGCTCACGGGTGAAGGGGTGCTCCCAGCCGGTCGACCGGCCGCCGGTCTGCCCACCGGCTGGGAAAACATCAGTAACAACTTTGAGAATTTTGGAATTTTGTATATAGGTGCTCCTGGCCGGTGTACCGGCCGCCGGTCACTATGCCGGCCTGGAACACAATACCCTGTTTTCTATGATTTTTGGTTTTTGCCTTGTGCTCTGAGCCGGGGTACCGTCCGCCGGTCCCCTGACCGGCCAGGAACACGGCTGTATGTTTTTCATATAATTTCTAAAACTCGTAAATTATAATAGT
>JAIUZE010019844.1:0-24786 GCA_022085475.1 Heliosperma pusillum
GGTTCGGGTGTGAGCTAGCTGGCGTTGTCCCTGGAAGTTCACCTCTAGACGATAGTTGCTAGTTTTGGTTAAACACTTGTTCTTTGCTAACATTTTAAGAGACCCTGTCTCTTTATTGTATATTCCGTACTTAGTTTGTAATGTTTTGACACACCTCGTGTTATATATATCTTGCATGTTTAAAAGTTTTTAAAATACCGTATTTCCGCATATTATTTCACATGCTTGTATGTTTTATCTTTCCGCATTCGCGAGGGTTGTCACAGTATATAAATAATAAAGCAACAAAAATTATTCCACATTCATTTAGAAAATCTAACTCAAACAAATCAGAAAAAAAAAACTGAAAAATATCATCAAAAAAAAATTGCAAAAATGTTACACGAGCCAACAAAACGAATGATTGGAGACATAGGAGTTGGAATATGTCACTCATATGTTGAGGCTAGAGTTGTACAAATTTGGAAGATAGATAACAACTACAATTCGGGAAAAGACGACTATTACAGCATGGAAATGTTGTTGGTTGATGAATATGTAAGTTTATACTCCCTCCTATTCAATGTATTCTTTCCCTTTCATTTTGGCTCTTGGATTAAGGAAATGAATTTTGACCACACAAAACACACTACCCCACACAAAAATGAATTTATACCACACAAAACACACTACCCCACATCCAAAAAAGAAAATAGGGAAGAAAACATGAATAACTGAAAAAGGAAATGGGGAATAATACCATGAATAGGAGGGAGTATATACTTTTCTATGCATTTGGAAATATAAGCTTATAAAAGTTTATATATATATTTTTCTAATTGATACCTATTTCTTTACATTTTTCAGCACAATGTTATTCAAGCAACTATTGGAAAAACATTGTTTAAAACATTTGAAATAAAAATAATAAAGTATGGGCATTCTTACAAGGTATCAAAATTTCAATCTATTTATAACAAGGGAAGACACGTAGCAACATCACATGATTGTCGATTACGATTTGGAACAACAACAACAGTGGAGGAGATAGAAATCAAAGCAATGCCAACTTATGGATTAAAATTTGTTAGCTTCAAAGATATCATAGACAACAATTTGGATGGACGACATTTGATAGGTATTCTATATAAGTCTTGCAAAAATAATTACGTTATATAACGAACAAATTAATTTGACTCATAAGACTTGGATGTTTATTTCATTGGTTTTCAAATAATTAGATGTCATTGCAAACGTAGAGGAATGTCATGCAC
Organism: Heliosperma pusillum; assembly: GCA_022085475.1. Taxonomy (NCBI): domain Eukaryota; kingdom Viridiplantae; phylum Streptophyta; class Magnoliopsida; order Caryophyllales; family Caryophyllaceae; genus Heliosperma; species Heliosperma pusillum. Next base: position 1,254 of record JAIUZE010019844.1, read on the forward strand.
TTCTAGAAAAGAACAACATATGGAGCACAAAACTAGATGTAACCGAAAGGTATGAAATTAGATACAAACCAAATGATATTAAAAAATTTTAATATGATTGAATTACATGTGGCATTTAAATGGAAAATGGAAGCTTGCAATATACTTTAACAGCATAACTATTGAAGCCAAGAACAACTACTATTTTGGCTATGGGGTCCTTATGTTGTCGAAGCAACAAAAATTGTACAGAAAATTACTTCAGGATAGAAAAATCGATAGTGGCACTACAATGTGTTAAAAGGATAGTTACCATAGGTTTGGTGCATTTACTTATTCAAGTTTCAGTTTCAAATATCACTATGTCATTTTTTAATTCTCTAAATGTTTAAGAACTACTCCCTCTCATCCAAACCAAAGGTTACATAGGAGGGAGCACAAGTTTTAAGAAAATATAGAAAAGGGAAGGGTAGTATTGGAATGGAAGTAGGACCACTTTAGTATTTAATGTTAGTTGGTGGGTGGGGTAATGACATATTGTGTAAATATATAGGGTAAATGAGGAGTAGTTGGTCTTGTTTGTTACCCGAAAAGGAATGGGTAGTTTAGTTTGGATGGTCCAAATAAGGTAAGTGTAACCTTTGGTTTGGATGTGAGGGAGTATTCATTTTCCTAATAACTCCTTCCCAAAAAAATATACAGATGGGGAAGTTAGATTGGCTACCAAGACAAATACTTCAAAGATATATATTAACCCAAACAATAAAGAGGTGCAGGAATTTAGAGCAAGGTAAATATACTTGATAAGTGATATTTTGTACTGATTTATCCCCCGTTTTAGCTCGGTTTCTACATGATTTATGCACTTTGTTAAGTGATTAACGAGCTAATATTGCTATTCTAGTTGTTTTGCGTGTTTTGACTTGTTTTATAGGAAATGAAGCAGTTTTGCTATATTTTCTTACTTTATGGAGCAAAGGCACTAGAATACGAGTTTTCAAGGAACCGATGATAGCCATTTCACGATTTGACTACGATTCCGCTACATCCTTCCTCGAATGGACTCATCTTGGACTTTGGCTTTGTTTCTTAAAGGAGAGCATCAACCCAAGTCAAAGGAGGACTAGCCCAAGCCCAATTACGTATTACATTGATCAAGACCAAGGCATAGGATTCCGTGCCCAAAGATGAAATTGGAAGAGACGGAAAAATCCATCTGGGACACATACCCGATCGGATTTCCACATACCCGATCGGGTATGTTTACTGTTGAGGCGTTTCTTGGCTCTTCCTCTACCAAGCTTAAATGAGTGCTTAAAGGCTTTGTCTAGGGTATGAATTTGGACGAAATGCAGCAGCCATGCAGCCCTATAAAAGCCAAGGAATCACAACACAAATAGCATACCTTTTCATACATACTTATATACCTTTCTTACACAACTTAGAATACAATTTACATAACTCTAGCATTACATCTTTCTTTTATACAAGTTTTAGTTCATAGTTTATGCAATTCTAGATTAGTTTTTACAGCAACTTCTTAGTACTTCTCTAGTGTTTCAATAAGTATTTGCAATTACATTGGGTTGGATATTTGTTCTTTGTTTTCGTTCTTATATAATTTGCATTCCAATCTCGGTAATTCTCTATCCTTTACTTATGCAATCTTCATCATGAATTTTAATCTAATTAGTATTGTTCTCATATTATTGTTGTTAGGAAACTCATCTAAAAGTAATCTAGTCAAAACCGAAATATTGTTTAAAATGTCATATTGTATTTTGCCTAATCATATAATCATGAAATTCATCATTAGAATCATTATTAATATAATCACCTTAATCATTATAGCATTCTTATTTCATAGTTTGATTTCCTACATCTTTTTCCTATTAATTTACTTAATCACATAAATTAGATATAACATTGTAAGATTACCATTGTGTGAATACAATAAATAGAGTTGTAATATTGAAATGATTTACTAGTTAAAATGGATTAAAAGAAGAGTCGATACCAATAGAACTACCTAGTTTGTTTCTTCCTTTGGTTGTGTCAAATTCTATAACTTTGTTTAGTGGCTGATGCGTGTCGTTATACACCAAAAATAAAACCTAAGTCTACTAACTAAGAAGATAGCGGAAGTAGGGTCGATCTCCACAGGGAGGAAACTAATTAACTAAAATCTAAATCTGCAAGTAACAATCTGGGGGGTTTTGAAATGGTTTAACTAAACTAAATAAGATTAAAGGAAGAGAAATAAAGATAGAAATAAGTATGAAATAAATCAGATAAGAGAGAAATATGCTAGGATTCGGTCTACTGCAGTATCGACATCTATGGGTCAACTAAGTCAGTCAATCTATCAATGAGAAGGGCAATGGTTTTCTCCTCTCGGTCTCAAACCACCCTAGGGATTTTCCTAATTAACTTTCGCCCTCTTAGGAGTCACCTATCAATTCTAAGCAAGCCTTCCCTTCCAATCTTTCGATCTAGGTCGGGGTTAACTACCTAGCCTAGTCTCCTGCGTGCACTCACTCGACTAAACCTCAATTAAATTGCTTAAACTGATTCTCATATTCAAGACCAACTAAAATAATCTATCCTAACATGCCTCTACTACAGTTTCCCTCATCCCAACATACAAGAGAATTATCTACTCATGTTATTAACGATGCTAACAAAGACGATTGAACATATGACGATAGACATAATAAAATCGCAATTAACAAGCATAGACAATAATAACACAGTAGTTAAGAAGAGTAAACAGTGATTAAGACTAAAATAAGGATTAAGAATAAAAGAGAGAAAAGAGAAAAGGAGTTTACAATCTTAGCAATCTGGCGTAAGAAACAAATCCACGTTGATAAACCCGAATGTAAACTAAAGAAAGAAGAGAGTTCAGAAACTAGTGAAAGATTAATGCTAATGATTCCGAACCCTAATGGTTCTGAATCCTAATGATTCTGCATGCCTCCTAATGACGTAAATAAGAGTTTATATAGTGCAAAACACGACTCTTAACCCTAATTAAGCTATGGACTTAAGGCCCATGATAGATTCTACTCGATCGAGGGAAAATACCCTTTGATCGAGGACTTTATTCTAGGAAATCACTCGTTCGAGTAACAATTCTACTCGATCGAGCAACTTTTCAGCAGCAACCACTCGATCGAGCACAGGACAGCTCGATCGAGCAACTCTTCACTTCAAGTCTCCTCGATCGACCAAAGTTATAGTCGATCGAGGTCTTTTGGCATAGCACGCAGTGTTGGACATGGCTTTGGACTTGATTGCGAGCGGTTTCATGCTTCCCCATGCAAGAGCTTCTGTTCCGTTCCTTCCATTCTTCTAAATGCATGCAAAGTGGACTGTTTTGGCTCGGTTTCTGCTACTATGCAACTTGTACCTACAAAATAGTAATGAAAGTACAAAGTAGCCAAATAGGGGCATATGGTGATATAATATCACCTAAACGACATATAAATGCGTGCATAAATGGACTAGAAAGTCTATATAAAATACACGCATCAGTGGCCATGAACAAATGTTTGTATTAGTCAATTTCCGTCTTTGTAACGAGAGTTGGGATGGCAATTAGGACTAGTAATAGGGGTTTAGTGACCTAACCATGCTGAGAGGACGTTAGGACCCATTAAAAAGTCGGTACGAATCCGAGAGGAATATACCGCTACAAGGCTTAGACAATCGTAGTAATTCTAATGTTGGTATCAATAAAGCTTTTAAATCGTTTTACATGAATTTCTCTTACTTTATATCAATTTGATTAGATAGTTTATTTTACCGTTGTAGATAGTTTATTTTATTGTTGTTTAGTTAGTTTACTTTACCGTCATTTTATTATCGTTCTTAGGTAGTTTACTTTATTGTTATTTGCTACTGTATTAGTTAGTTAGATAGCTTTTCAATATTGCCATTTTAATTATCGTCCTTAGTTAGATTTTAAATATTGTCATTTGGATCAGCACACTTCCCCGATCGGATTCGTGACTACCCGATCGGGTAAGTTGTCTGCTTCGAGTTTTAAATATCGTCATTTACATACTTGTCATTTAAATATCGTCATTTACATACTTGCCATTTTATTCCATGTTAGTAGTTTAGACAACCACCTCAAATGAATCGAACTTAAATCATAATCACTCCATAGCAATTCATAGTTAACACGTACTCCCTGAGGATCGACACCCTACTTCCCTAATTACATTCCTTATGTTGTTAGCCTAAGTGTGGGTAATTATTTTTGTATCGGGACCGCGACACAACCGATCAATACTAACATCAAAAACATTGTATTTACTTTATTTATTATATAAATCATTATTATTTAAGAAGATTTAAATATGCAGGATTTCTGGAACATATTCAGCAAAGAACAGGATAATTTCAGCAGAAAACGGAACCATTACTGATGGCATTTGCAAACCCCTATCACAAATTATTAATGATTGGAAGGTAAAATAAAAAAAAACATTCAATTTATTTATCTATTTACACATAAATTTCCACAATTATTCATATTAGGCTGGAAAATTTGTCACTATAGCATACATAACAGAAATTGATGAAACCTACAAGTGGTTTAAAAATATGTGCAAGATTTGTTCAAAGAGGGTTGGAAGGAAAGATGATGGCAAATGGTATTGCCCAAAAGAATATTGTAACACATATGGAAAAGGGGAACATGATAGGGAGACAAGGGTTTGAAGAATATTGATCGCAGTTTGTTTTGCGATGACCATAAACAAGAGTCAGGGTCAATTTTTATCTCAAGTGAGCATTTATATCAAGTGAGCATTTATCTTCCAAAACCAGTTTCCAATACTACAACGAACGTAGTTTACAAAGAAATTTTTGAGTATTTGTAAAGTTTTATATAACTTATACTTTTTTAGGATAATTTCTATCGTATGATAGTGAATAGTAAATAGAATTATATGTACGTCGGATATGCAATTATGACTATTTATATTGTCACGGCCTTGCAAATTTTATTAAGCAAGTTTATATGCTTCCGTAACTAATGATAGTGATTGATATTACGATCCGTGTTTAAAACTAGTGTAATCATATTACAATAAGATATATTTCTCACTTACAATATAAACTTAGTTCGGTTTAAGGGATTAATTAATCTGTATCGCTATACAATTAATTAACTTACATGATTAGGGGATTGTCCTTTAGGTGTGACCTCAAGGAATCAACTGATCACCACCGTCAAAAGACAGTAACGTCAAAATCTATAGAGCTAATCGTTAGCGATTAATGTTGACCAGTTGACTATAATATTCATCATCCCTTTGTATTCTTATTATTGAGATTTAATTATGTGATCGCACTATTGTTTAGTACACTTACTCCAACAAATATAAATATAACATAATTTTCGAATCTTTTGCTGCATAAGTTCCATTTATTTGGTTGGTAGTTAAGAGAGAGAGTTAGCTTTCACCTTTGTATGCTGCACACCAAGGTTTGTACTTACCTTGCACCCTGTTATGAGAGCTTTGTACTCAACTTTATTGTTGATGACTTTGAATACACAACTTACAATATGTATTATTATGTCCCCTTGTGACGATTTTAGTACTAAACCTAATATTGTCCCATGCATGTTGGTTGGCCCATCTGCGAGTACGGTCTATCACTGACCGGAGGTCTGGGTGTCTAACTGGTTTACTTCTTTTTCTAAGTCTAATTCTAAGTTAGGACTGAAATCAACCACAAAGTCTGCTCGGGCATGAGATTTGATTATTGGCATGGGTTCAAGGGTGAAATCTAATGCGCTAAGCTTGAGTGACTACTTGGTCATCTTATTGCGTGATAGTTCAGGCTATCTCTAGGACAGATTTAATATGGAGGTTAGTCCTGACTATAATATGACGACATTCATAGTTGGAACGAAACTTATTAGTACATGACATAATTATAGCTAAAACATTGACAGGGTTGTCGCGTACCCTAATCAAAGATAAATAACCCTTGGCTAGGCTAACAACAAATAAATGCAATTAGGGAAGTAAGGGGTCGATCTCGGGGAGACGGGAGATACTTGTGAAAAGATATGATTAGAATTTTAACTTGTATGATTGTCACAATGGTTATTACTAATGCTAGAAAATTAAAACGATAATTAACGACTCAATATAGAAAAGGATCTAGGGAAGTAGGTTCACACATGTAGATTAACATATTGATGAAATTGAATTTAGGATGTGCAAATAATTCATTGTGAGTTCGTAAGAATGATATGTTCATTACAATCATAGATCAGATGGTCTAGCAGGCTTTTAGGCGATTTACTAGGTCTTAATCTACCATGTCATGCTTTGTCTATTCAATTCACATATCTCTACCTTGGAAAAGAATTCCATTCTAGTCAATGATTTTGGCCAAAAATCGTCAACTATCGTTATAGTCCAAACATGCATAGACACAATGTTTTAAAAGGCACAATTTCTTTTATCCAATTAACATCTTTTAATCAATCTAATCATGGCTACCCTACACCCTAGAAAGGTGACTACTTATACATGATTAACAATGAAAGAGCAACTAATAATAGAAAACTAAAAATGGTAAACATGATAAAGGAAATACTAAAAGAGAATGAAACTATAATGTAAAAACGAGAATAAAGATTACCGGAAAGGATAGCAAAGATTGAAATGGAATAGGAATTTGAATAGGAAATGCAAACCCGGAAACTTAAGTTTCAATTACAAGTAGAACCATACAAACTTAGAACTAAACTAAACTAGAGAAAACTAAACTAAACTAAACTAAGAAAGAAGAAAAACTAATCTAAAGAAAGAAGAGAAGAGATGTTGTGTGAAGAGATGTTGTGTGTTGTGGTGGCTGAAGCTCTTTATATAGCATTAGGGTTTCGTGGGGAAGGGGTCAAGCATTGAACATATAGGACAAAAAGGAGAAGTTGAAGCAATTTGTGCGGAGCAGCGAACATCCCCGATCGGGTATATCTCTTACCCGATCGGGTAAGTTGTATTCCAGGTCCTTTGACTAACGTTTCATCTCCCTTTGCCTATGACTTGACTTCTATCATCCCCCTTGACCTCTTGAGTCGGGTTTGTTGATATGGTTTGATGTAAAGCGATGATTTCTTTCGCCTAATTGATTGATCTTCCGACAACTACGAAACTGTCTTTGCTTCTTCTCTCTTTCGAATTAGTGAACCTTCTTGAAATGTCTTTCACTTGGTCAAGCTCGCTTCTTCAAATCGTCGGGTTCTAGGCAAATGCTCGGGAATATAGAAAAAGGGCGTAGAAACGTCACTTTTCCTACAAAACAGGTTAGAACATAGGAATTCGCCTAGAAGACGATATTAGCTCATAAAGTGACATAACAAAGCACAAATAACATACAAAACCTTGCTAAATTGGGGGTTAAAATCATACAAATATTCACTTATCTAACATATTTTTCAAGAAAGTCATACCTCATTTCCGCATCTAGTGGACTTTTACTTACACAATAAATTGGGTGTTGCTGACTATTATCTTCCTTGGTTTAGAAGATCAAGAGTTATTGTTAAATTTGTATCCTTTCCATGGAGGTTATATAAAGCTTTCACTACAACAAAATGGCACTTGGGCCACGAATTATGCCACGGGAATTTGTGATTCGTGGCCTAAAATTACTTAGCCACGGGAAAAAAAGGTTGCTTATTTCAAAATTAATTTGTATAAAAAATTACGCCACGGGAAAAAATTTACCGTGGCAAGTAATTACTTTTAGCCATGAATTATTTTACATTCGTGGCTAAGCGTTGTATTTAGCAACGAATTAAGCCACGATTATGGCTAAATAATGCTTTTAGCCACGGGTAAACCACGATCGTGACTAAGTATTGTTTTTCTCCACGAGTTTAGACACTCGTGGCTAATTATTGCTTATAGCCACACTATAAATCATTATCGTGGCTAATAATAATTTTGAGCCCAATTTAGTTAATACAAATTTTAAGACGGAAGTATTTGTCTTAAACTATTAAGATGAGTCAATTAACATACCATTTGCATATATAAGACAAAACACAATGCTTAGATATTAGCATGCTATTTGAACCGTTCTAACTATTCGTCTTAAGAAAGAATTATTGTTTGGATAATTGACATAAAAACTTTTTATAACATATGAAATTAAAAAATTATTCTTATAGCAATATTCATTTAATATATGTCCAATAACATCTACGGGTAGTTATTTCAGAAGAGGGTTTAACAACAATAAAATAGAAATATTGTAATGAGAGTGATAATCAAATAAGATTTAGAAAACTGTATGAACGTAAAATATTTACGGGGACAGAGCCATATAAGGAGTTTAAAATAAGTATACTCCCTTTGTCCCAGTCAATAGTTTATACTTGGAAATAAAGTAAGTGTAAACTATTCACTGAGACAGAGGGAGTACTTCTTATAACATTAAGCTTGATTATTGAAAGACCGTCAATTAATAAAACTGTATGTATTAAAAAAGATTTGTACGAAGAGGATAAGACTTTGAGATTACTGTAAGACCGTCTTATACAATGACTAGTACAATTCTATTGACCAAAAAATATTTATTGTGGAAGGTATTTTCATAAAAGGTAAACAAATGTTTGGTACGGAACGAAAATGACCGTAAAAATAATTAGTGTAAGAAGTTTCACATCGGAAATTAATAACTCTTTTTTAAAAAAAAATAAAAGGGAAAAGGAGATAAAATCACACGTATAGAGCCCACAATCACCACACCTCCTTCATTAGTTTGACCAAACCAAAATCAAACACTCTATCAAAACATATATCAAATACTCCATTAAAAATAATCTTATCCAAACGTATTATCAAACCCATTTATCAACTCCTTTGATGCTTTGGCAAACACACCGTCATCTGTCTACGCAGCACATACGGCAAACGGTACACTAGTAAGTAATCTTATCTCTACTATTTAATTAAAACTACTTTTTAATCGTGAATTGTTTTTTTTTTCTTTTTATGAATTGTGAATTGTGGAATGTGATTTGGTATTTTGGGATTTTAAATTGTGAACTGGATATTTCGAATTATGAATTACGAAGCAGGAGTTGGAAACTCGGGATTGCTAATTATGTATCTTAAATTTTTTTAATAGCGTCAATTTCGAGTTTGTTATTTGATTTCCATTTGATTATCTATTAAAATTTCACAAATTTCCATCAAACAAAGGGTAACAAATGATCCGACCAATGGCACAATTCATACGTGAGTACTCCTCAATATATCTTGCTCTGTCCAGGAATGTAGAATATAGAATATGGGCATATAAAATCATATGATGAAGTAATATTGTTGCTCCCTCGTATTTAGTCAATACGTAAATGCTACTGTGAGACGGTCGTACTGTACGACCAATTACCGGTGACCACCTTTTGACAAATAGTGACTACTTTTGGTTAAATAGTGACCACTTTTATGACTAAAAAATGACTATTTTTTTCAAGGTGGTCATATTTATCAAAAATTGGTCTTTATTTACCAAACATTAGTCACATTTTACCAAAATACACGGTCTAAGACCGTCTCACAAGAGAATGACTATAGTCAATAAACTTTTTTGCATGTTTTTGAGGCCTGGATAAGAATATGTGCATGTGTAGGGTTGCAACCTTTCCTGCCAACTTTTGGATGTCCTTGACTCGCTTTGGTCATTGGAGCTCTAGTTTGCTTTAGTCTGTTCAGGACAAGCTTATATGCCTCTTTTTGTTTTCTTGTAACTTATAAGCTTACCACATTACACATAAATATGCACTTGGCAGGACTCGAATATCTTTGATCGAGCCTGTCGCGAGCCTGATACAAAGATAAATTACCCAGACTAGGCTAATAACAAATTAATGTAATTAGGGAAGTAGGGGTTGATCCTCAGGGAGATGGTGTTTTGGAGTGTAAACTACTAAGGTTCATAAGTTTTAAGTAAACTTGATTAGCTTGACTCAAACTGAGAACAATATCAAGTAACAAAGGAATGTGTTTTAGAGATGGTGAGTTGTTCAACTGAAAGACTCAAGGGATATGACTTAGAGACAATCCTCTACAGCAAGGCACAAGAGAAAAGGACTCAAAGACTGGTTTTAGAGACAGTTTTCAAGTGTTACAGCAAAGCACAAACACCCTAGACTAACCTCAACAGCAAGTAAGTTAACCACAGCAAAGCACAGATATAACTTGACTCACAATACAAGGCACTGATCAAACACCTTGGAGATGTATCAGGCTTGTTTCAAACTACAGCTCTTAGCACAAGTTTGATAACATTGAGTGATTTCTCAAAGTTTAATTCATTCATTCATAAAAGTCTGCTTACAACAACATACAAGACCTCCTTATATAGAGGGACTGATATCTTGTGAGCCATTGGATGTATGTATCATCCAAGGGCCAGCTTAGGATCTAAACTACTTCTACTGACATTAATTAAGGGCCTCACAAGAGGACGAGCTTAACAACTATAAAGAACAGACACAAAACACAAAAGAAAACAGACTGAGCAAAAGCAAATAAAGTAGTTTTTGGAGTTTTCCTGAAATGGAAATCTGTTGATCTTGTTGTCTTGTGCTTTGCTCTGGGTGTTTTGTTGCTCCTTGGAACTCTCCACTCTTATGAGGACATAGATAAACCTGCCTTAGATGAAGACAAGTTGACTTAAGCAAAAGAAAACATCATCTGAGCATGTACTACCTCTGTTATGCTGTTTACTGGACTCTAGCTTTTGGGTGTCTGTTTCATGGGTTTTTACTAGACTTCAAAATGTTTTGTCCTGGGCAAACTTGTAGCTTAGAGGGTTGTCTTGATGGTAGGCCATAGTGGGGGTGGTTGGGATGCCCTGGTATACCTCCTAGATGCAGGGTTTGTTAACTGGTCTGTCTGGGCCTGAATGGCTCTGTTTCTGTTTTGTGCGGGTAATGTGGGTTGTGTTGGGGGTGGGCATGGGTTTTTGAACCCTGGATTGTCTTCTTCATTGGGGTGGCTTGGCTTGGCTTGCTCCTGGCTTGTCATAGCTTGTTGTTTAGACCTTGTAACTCGAGCTTCCATCTGAGGGGTCAAGCTTGTCTTGTATGTGGTTTGATCAACAAGACCCTTTGGGTGAGCTCCTGCTGCAGCCTCCCCAGGTTGAAAAGGGCTTGACCTCAAGCCTGTGTCTTCCTCCCCCTCAGAGTCTTCATAGAAGGGACTAAGATCTCCCACATTGAATGTTCCATGAACTGCATACTCTCCTGGTAGATCAATTTTGTAGGCATTAGGACCTATCTTCTCTATGACTTGAAAAGGACCATCTGCTCTGGGCTCTAGCTTGTTCTTTCTCTTGGATGGGAACCTTTCTTTCCTTAGGTTGATCCATACTAGGTCTCCTGGTGCAAAGTCTTTCTTGGTCTTAGGAACCTTGGCATTCTTCTTGTATAGATCATTAGCTTTCTCAATTTGTTTTCTGACTGATTCATGGAGTTTGAGCATTTGTTCCACCCTCTTCTTGGCATCATAGTGGACCTCTGACCTGCACACATTAGACAAACTCAAAGGCATTAAGGGGTTAGTACCATAGACCACTTCAAAGGGGGAGTGGCATGTGGCTGCTGATGGAGCTCTATTGAAAGAGAACTCTGCTTGAGCCAACTTCAAGTCCCAATCCTTGAGAGATTTGCTGACTATACACCTCAAGATTCTTCCCAAGGTCTTGTTGGTCACCTCAGTTTGACCATCAGTTTGAGGGTGATGGGAGGTACTAAACAACAACCTAGTGTTAAGCAGCTTCCACAATGTCCTCCAGAAATGGCTCATAAACTTTGTGTCTCTGTCAGACACAATGGTCCTTGAAACTCCATGTAACCTCACCACCTCATCAAGGTATAGCTCTGCTACACTCACAGCATCCTCAGTCTTCTTGCAAGCAATGAAATGTGCCATTTTACTGAACCTATCCACAACCACCATGATAGAATCCTTCCCTCTTGCTGTCCTAGGTAATGCCATTATGAAATCCATACTCACATCCTCCCAAGGCCTACATGGGACTGGTAGGGGAGTGTAAGGTCCTGCTTGGAAAGAATTCTTGGCCTTTTGACAAACTCCACACCTTCTGAGCACTATTTGAACCTCTCCCATCATCTTAGGCTAGTGGAATTGATCTTGTAGTATGTCCACAGTTTTCTTAACCCCAAAGTGTCCTCCAAGGCCACTTCCATGTACCTCCTTGATCAATAGACTTCTATAAGGTCCCCTGGGAACACACAGCTTGTTTCCTTTAAACAAGAATCCATTTTGCAAAGTGTAAGGTGAATCAATGGTCCTTGTTCCCTCTTTCTGTGCTAACCAATCTTCTGCAAAGTCTGGATCTTCTTGATACATGTCCTTCATGAACTCAAAGCCAAGAACCCTTTGTTCCATAGTTGATAGCAGAGTGTACCTTCTAGACAATGCATCAGCCACCACATTTTGTTTGCCCTCTTTGTATTTGCTAGAAAAGGTGAATGACTGAAGGAACTCCACCCACTTAGCATGTCTATGACTGAGCTTATGTTGGCCTCCTATGTACTTCAATGCCTCATGATCAGAGTGTAAGACAAAAGGTTTGGGCTTCAGGTAATGACTCCAATGCCTCAGAGCTCTGACAAGAGCATAGAACTCTTTATCATATGTAGAATAGTTTAGCTTGGCACCACTTAGCTTTTCACTAAAGTAGGCTACAGGTTTCTTCTCTTGGATGAGGACAGCTCCAATTCCCACTCCACTTGCATCACATTCAACCTCAAATAGGCAATCAAAGTTTGGCAATCTGAGGATAGGTGCACTGCACAAGAGCTTCTTCATGTGTTTGAAAGCCTGTAAGGCATTCTCAGTCCAAGTGAACTCTCCCTTCTTCATGCACTCAGTGAGAGGTGCTGCAATGGTGCTAAAATCCTTAATGAATCTTCTGTAGAAGGATGCTAAGCCATGAAATCCCCTTACTTCTGTAATACTCCTAGGGATAGGCCAAGACTGGACTGCAATGATCTTGTCTTGATCAACTGAAATGCCTCTACCAGATACCACATATCCTAGAAACTTGACTTCCTCAGTCATGAAGGTGCACTTCTCAAGCTTCCCAAAGAGCTTGCTCTCCTTAAGTATTTCAAACACAGCCTCAAGATGCCTCAAATGATCATCCTTGCTCTTGCTGTAGATGAGGATATCATCAAAGTATACCACCACAAATCTCCCTAGGCAAGGCCTAAGCACTTCTGTCATCAATCTCATGAAGGTACTTGGGGCATTTGACAGGCCAAAGGGCATGACAAGCCACTCATAAAGGCCATGCTTTGTTTTGAAGGCTGTCTTCCACTCATCTCCTTCTCTGATCCTTAATTGATGGTAACCTTGCCTCAGATCAATCTTAGAAAAGAACCTTGAACCACTCAGTTCATCCAACATGTCATCAAGCCTAGGTATAGGGAACCTATACTTGACTGTGATGTTGTTGATAGCCCTGCTATCTATGCACATCCTCCAAGTCCATCCTTCTTAGGAACCAACAATGCAGGCACAGCACAAGGGCTTAATGACTCCCTTACAAACCCTTTACTCATCAACTCTCCAACTTGCTTCTGTAGCTCTTGTGTAGCCTTAGGATCACACCTATAGGCTGGTCTATTAGGTAGTACAGACCCTGGCACAAGGTCTATCTGGTGTTCAATCCCTCTCAAAGGGGGTAAGCCATCAGGAAGTTCCTCTGGAAACACTTCCTTGAACTGATCAATGAGGGGCTTAACATCTGCAGGGATCACCTTAGACTCCTCTTCCTGAACTTCTTTTGATAGCAGCATTACTATAGGTTGCTCCTCACTACACTCTTTGACCATTGCTGACTCAGATAGAAATACAACTCCACTAAAATCCTCAGCCATACTTGGACTTCCATAGCTCTTCTGGTGTGGTGGCAAGGGGGCTAATGTCACCTTCCTGCTCCCATGCTTGAAAGAATAGGTATTGCTTCTTCCTTGGTGTATGGAGCTTTTATCAAACTCCCATGGCCTTCCTAATAGCAAGTGACAGGCATCCATTGGAACCACATCACACAATACTTCATCCTTGTACACACTGCCAATGGAGAAAGGGACCATGCATTGCTTATCCACCTTAACCTCTGCTCCCTTACTCAGCCATCTCAACTTATAGGGGTGAGGGTGATCTTGAGTGCTCAACTTCAGCTTATCAACCATAGTAACAGAAGCCACATTGGTACAACTACCTCCATCTATAATAAGGTTACAAACCCTCCCTTGTATGGTATATCTGCTCCTGAAAATGAGGGACCTTTTAACCTCCTCCAAAGGTATCTGTTGTGAATGCATTACTCTCCATAGGACTAAGTTGTGGCCTGTGTCAGGGAGTGCCACTATTGCCTCCTGACTAGACTCTTCTTCCTCACTCACCACTTCTTCAACCTCAGGCTCATCCCTCTCATACTCAACTAGACCCTCTTTCTCCCAAGCCTCAACTTCCATGATAGTTAAGGTCTTCTTAGAAGGGCAATCCTTCCTGAAATGTCCATAGCCTTGACATTGGAAGCACCTAATTCTGTTCTCAGTCAATGAAGTGCTTGGCTTTTGACCCATGATGCCCTTACCCTTGTCTAAGGTAGGTGGGGGTGCTGTCTTAGGGGTATCCATGGCTCTAAACCCACTATAAGGTCTGGTTTGAAAAGGCCTAACAGGTTTTGGTGTAGCAGGCTTAGTCTTCCCTATCTTCTCAATTCTCAGAGATAGGTTGACAACATCATCAAATGACCACAGAGGTTGCATCCTAACCTTGTTAGCAATGTTCTTATCTAGACCCTCTAAGTACCTAGCAATCCTTTGCTCAGGTTTCTCATTTATATCACACTGTAAGGTGAGTTGTTCAAACTCTCTTAGATAAGATTCAACAGGTTTGTCTCCTTGTTTCAACTTAGACAACTTGATAAACAGATCCTGGGTGTAATCCTTAGCAACAAATTTGTCTAACAGTTTCTTTTTCAGTTTAGTCCAAGACTTGATGGGTTCTTTACCTTCCCTAGCCCTTAACCCTTTCATAGTTTCATACCAAAGGGAAGCATACCCTTTCAGTTTAAGGATGGCTACTTTAAAGGACTTAGAATCTATGTATCCTTTGTACTCAAAGATCATTTCTACTTCTCTTAGCCATTATAACAAGTCATCAGGATTAAGACTACCAGAAAACTCAGGGATATCTACCTTAAGATGCTTGTCTGTGTTCCTGTGGATGGAAGCTCTGCTTCTTGTTGAGTCATCTGAGTCTGGATACTCTTCATCATCAGGTGGCCTTCCTCTGCCTCCTCCTTGGCCTCTTCCACGTCCTCTGCCTCTTCCTCCAGCAAGCAAATGGTTGCCTATAACCTGGTCCAGGGTTCTGGTTAGGGTGGTTACAATCCCAGCCAGATCCTCCATCCTTGCTTCTACTCCTGCTAGTCTCTCTTCACTCATTGGGCTATTTTTGTGTTTTTAAATGTAGTTAGGGAAAATGAACTCACTAAGACTCTCAACCAAAGCTCTGATAACCAATTTGGAGTGTAAACTACTAAGGTTCACAAGTTTTAAGTAGACTTGATTAGCTTGACTCAAACTGAGAACAATATCAAATAACAAGGGGATGTTGTTTAGAAATGATAGTTGTTTAACTGAAAGACTCAAGGGATATGACTTAGAGACAATCCTCTACAGCAAGGCACAAGAGAAAGGGACTCAAAGACTGGGTTTTAGAGATAGTTTTCAAGTGTTACAGCAAAGCACAAACACCCTAGACTAACCTCAACAGCAAGTAAGTTAACCACAACAAAGCACATATATAACTTGACTCACAATACAAGGCACTGATCAAACACCTTGGAGATGTATCAGGCTTGTTTCAAATTATAGCTCTTAGCACAAGTTTGATAACATTGAGTGATTTCTCAAAGTTTTAATTCATTCATTCATAAAAGTCTGCCTACAACAACATACAAGACCTCCTTATATAGAGGGGCTGATATCTTGTGAGCCATTGGATGTAGGGATAATCCAAGGGCCAGCTTAGGATCTAAACTACTTCTACTGACATTAATTAAGAGTCTCACAATAGGACGAGCTCAACAACTATAAAGAACAGACACAAAACACAAAAGAAAACAGACTGAACAAAAGCAAATAAAGTAGTTTTTGGAGTTTTCCTGAAATGGAAATCTGTTGTTCTTGTTGTCTTGTGCTTTGCTCTGGGTGTTTTGTTGCTCTGGGTGTTGTTCTTGTTGTCAATTTTGTTATTAATTCCCTATAAGCGAACTAAGTCGGTGAATTTTGAATAACTTTGAATTGACAATCGAGAAATAGAGATGCATGTTGGCGATTTTGGCATGAGCGGAAAAATGTATAATAGGAATTTTATTTGTATCTTTTTGTAATTAATTATTATAAAGACGAAGATTCCCGAAGTCGGTGTTCCAAAAGACGGTGCCATGAAGAGGCAAGGGGCCAAGGAGTTGGTTTCCGATTTTGAAATCTACTAGTTAATTAGATTATCTAGGTGGCCATACTATTTACGTGGCATGATTAGTATATTTTGATACTCCACGTCAGTTGATTAACGTAAATCGGTAACGCTCGGCTGACTAGAGTTTGACGTTATTGTCGTTTGACGGCGGTGATCAACTGATCCCTTTAGGTCACACCTATAGGATGAAACCCAAGCTGAAAACTAATTATATGTATACGATACAGTTTGATTAGTCCTTTACATATATATTTGATACATGTTTGGTTACGAGAGTTATTTATTGGGAATTGAGTTAGGAACTCATTTCACTTAAGTTTATTAGTCAATTATACGATAACTGACTAAATAAATTTTACGTCTTATTTTAATACGATTAAATAAGTTTTAATTTAGTGATTATTCGTTAATCATTAAATTAGTTGAGGTTGTGCATATATTTTGAGGTAGAGGTAATTAGTTAATTACATTTACAAGGAGTTGTAAAATAAATTAACCTATCATTGTGGGACCCATTATATATTGATATAATGGTAAAATATCACTTAAAAGTTAAGTATATAATTTGATTCATATAATTGTTACATGATCAAATTAACACTTAATTATACAAGATAATTAAGCATATGATTAATAAGTATTTGTGAGACAAATATCAAAAAAATCAAAATGGTCCATTATGGACTCAAGTGGACCGGTTTTGAGTAGAGAAAATCATTAGTGATTTTACTCTACCAATTCCACACTCCACCATTTAATAATGATATGTTATGACACATGATCATTATCAATTTCTAACCCACACTCAAGCTATTTGCATGTGAATTAAATAAGAAGAAAAAATCACCCTTTAGAGGGCTTGAGATGTGCCGGCCAAATGCTCTTTAAAGAGCATTTTGGTTGCTCATTTTTCTGAACCAATTCATTCACTTGCTTTCATATCTTCTCTCTACACAACTTCTCACTAAACTCTCTAAAACTAATATTCCTATTACTAGAGTAGTAATAAAAGGTTATATTAGTTTCTTCTTATCTCTATATTTTTCTAGTCTAAATTTATAGTGATAGTTTGGGTTTAGTCTTGGGTGCAACAAGAAGGAGACCTTCTACTTTGGAGGTTATTTTATGGAGGATCATCCACTTAATTTCATGCTCAAGAAGTTCTTATTGTGCCCATATTGAACCGAAAATACCCCATGTAAGGATGTTTTCGTCTTATCTTTTCTTTTATGCTTTTATATTTGCATGCATGATAACTAGATCCTAAATCATTAAGTTAATGTAATTTAATGAACTAATTAGAGGAGTCTAATTAAAGGTCTAGGACTTTCACAAGTGACATACAAAACCGAGCTAAATTGGGGTTCAAATCATACAAATATTCACTTATCAATCTTTCAAGGGTATCATAAGTAGTTTTTACATATTTCAGATGAATTATTCAATGACAACCATGTTGACTAGTTGGTCAAGATATATCTAGTCAGGCCAAGCAAATTTTTCTCTCCAAAATCAGCCAGGTCAGGCTTGACTAACACTAGTGTCTCAGGACAAACTAAAACTATCATATGTAAGATGGTTGTTTTTAAAAAATATTTGATCTATAATTGCTTTGAAATTTGTACTATAATGACATATGTATTTAGTTCTTATAAAAAGGACAAGGACTTACCTTTGTAGGATTACTTGAACACCCTTATGATTTTTTTGTGCGCTATTATATTGCACATTGTTGGTAATCATTTCCTGTCCCAAGGGACTGGTCTGTCCTGATCGAGTTTTAGAGGTAGTCAAGCTTGGTATAAACATTCAAGGTTAAATTGGTTGTTCAAGCTGGTAATAATGCTAAAACCTGCATTGATACTGTTCAGGCTAACTTTCAAGCCTGATCCAGTCAGGATTAAGCTGTCTAGCCAGGATTGGATTTTTAAGTTTAAGTTTGCATTTCCTAAGAAAATCAAATTATTAGAATTAATAAAATTAGTTGTAGAATAAGCCCAAAGTACCAAAACTGTAAAATATATTAATTAGAGTTTGCGAAACTTGTATTGGATATGAGAAAGACTTATATTTGAATCTCTTTAGTGATAACTTTTCATTTGAAGTCCATATTATCTTTGGCAATGTTTTATGTATGGTCAATACAAGGCCTCTTGGCTTGTCTTGGCAATAATTCTCTTGGATCTAATATTTTTTCATTCAAAGTGTAAAGTTATGGAAACTCTTATATATATATATATATATATAATATATATATATAAAGATAATCTAATATAATATATTATATGTATATATATATATATATATATATATCAATTTTCTCAAGTTTCACAAAACTTGTTGTGGAGAAGAAAAGATCTTGTAAATAATTTCTAGGATTGATAAACTAGTTGCCTCACGGTGGGCGCCAATTATTTTGACAAGATTTTTACACAGCCTGGAATCCGGCCAGGGTATTATGGCCATGGTTGATTATGGTGAGGTTAACTAGTATCATCCTATTGTGATGGTATCATGATTGAAACTTCTAAGGGTTGATTATAAAGTAAAAGGGGCAAACTAAAAGTAAAGAGTAATAAAGACATGACACAAGGATTTATACGTGGAAACCCTTAAATGGGAAGAAAGTCACGGGAACCAAGCCATGATAGGATTCTAATAATATTTAATATGTAACCGTTGAACAATTATGCAATCCTATGTAATTATGTAGTGTTTGATGTAGTTGAGATGTTGGCGACGATGGGTGATGGTCGAGTCCCCTAAATGAGTCTTATTCGCTTCATATTTGTATCTAAAATAATGTTCAATGGATCCTTGCTTGAAGTGTAGTAGTGGTTCCTAGTTTGTAGGAACTAATCCCATGATTATAGTTGACTTATTCCTTTCTCTTGACTGGTGGTTTGATGTTGGGTGGTTAGGGTTTTGTTGTGGTTTCTTTAAGTGAGGACATGAGTGTAGAGAGTGGTTCCTCAAAAGTAGGACCTAACTAGGACTTGGTCTATTTAGCATGTGTTTAATTAGGAAGTATCCAATGATTATAAAACATCTTCTTTGCTCTATTATTAATCACCCACGTCATCCTTCCATGCCTCTTCTAGCATGTGCCTAAGCCTGATTGGCTGAACTATTCTGTACGCAACCCTGACTGTGTCTGTTATATCCTGATAGTGTCTGTTGTACGTTGACAGTGTCTAATGTCCTATGCTGATAACAATTCATGTACCTCAGTTTTATCCTGATAATGCATGTTGTAGCCTGACAGTGTCTGATGTCCTTTGCTGATAATAATTCCTGTACCTGAGTTCTATCCTGACCAGGCGTATGATCGTATTCCTTGTGAGCATATCCTCTCTAGCCTGATGCCTGGAAGTTGTCTTTAGTAGTGTCTTGGATATTGCACAAGCTATGTTTTGCCCAACATATTTAGTATGATACCATGTACAATTTATTCAGCCTTGTTGCATGTTGACGCGCATGTATTATTGCTAGATTTTTATGTCAGGGTTTGAGGGAAATCATGGTCTTACATCAGGCATTGTCGTATTCTTCTCACACCTGTTACTAATGAAGAGATAAAGGCAGACATTTTCTCAATCCATGAGCAAAATGCCCCAGGCCCTGATGGATATTTATGTGATTTTTTCAAAGCCTCCTGAAACATTATTGGTGAGGAGGTATGTGAAGCTGTCAAGGATGTTTTCAAGTCTGGCAAACTGCTCAAGCAATTGAATGCCACAATTTTAACTCTTATTCTTAAATACAAGATGCCCAACCATGTCACTCAATTCAAACATATTCCATGTTGCAATGTTTTGTACAAGTGCTTATCCAAACTTGTATATTCAAGGCTGGATGATGTATTACCTGATCTGGTTAGTCTATCAAGGTGGTTTCATAAAGCGCAGGAGTATAATAGGGAACGTCTTAGTGTGTCAGGACCTGGTTAGATTGTACAACAGGCTGGCCTGCTCACCTAGATCCATGTTAAAAATGAACCTAGTGAAGGTGTGTGATTATGTGAGATTGAAGTTTCTAAGTGTGCTAATGGCTGCTTTTAAGTTTCCTACATAAATCAGGGAGTTAATTATGGAGTGTTGACTAGTGCTTCGTTCTCAATTGCACTTAATACTGAGATTTTTGGTTTTTTTTAGGCAAGAGAAGGTTAAGACATGGAGATCCTATGTCTCCCCTACTCTTTACCTTAAGCATGGAATATTTAAGCAGAATCCTTAGTTTTGCTACTGAGAAGCTCCCCTTCAACTATCATCCTTTTTGCAAGCAAATGAAATTAACTCATCTTATGTTTGCTAACAATTTATTATTATTTTGTAAAGGGAATGCGCAATCTATTATTGTGCTATTGAGAGAATTTTCTACCTTTTTCGAGGCGTCAGTTTTACAGATGAATCCACCAAAGTCCCGTGTTTACTTCAACGGAGTGTGCTCGACCTTGAAAAAGGAGATTCTTTCTGTAACAACCCGAAATATACCCTATTTTTCTAGTGAAAATATTTTTACGGATACTTTTCAGCAAATTAAGTTTTAATTTAGGATTTATTTTTTCCAGTCGAATTTGGAATTTCCGAGTTCGTATTTGGAATTTCCGCGAGATTCCATGAGAATCCCGTTTTAAGTCATCTTTGACTTTTCTTGACTTTTAAGTCGTCTTTGACTTTTCTTGACTTTTAAGTCATCTTTGACTTTTCTTGACTTTTAAGTCGTCTTTGACTTTTCTTGACTTTTAAGTCGTCTTTGACTTTTCTTAACTTTTGAGTCGTCTTTGACTTTTCTTGACTCTTAAGTCGACTTTGACTTTCGTTGACTTTTCCGACTCACCCCGTAATTTGAAAGACCGAAATTATATTTGAAAAAAATAATTTATTTAATTTATTTTAATTTATTACGATTTATTTGAATTTATGATAATTTAATATAATTATTTTGAATTTATTGGGAATTAAAGAGTAGGTTTTACGGTTTAACCCCGAACGTCATTTAACTATTCCCGAGTCAACTTAAATCCCGAAACAATCCCGAAACCCGACTTTGGCATGAGTCACACGCCCCATGTCATCTTTTTCCACTCACTTTAGATCTTTTGATTATTTTGATTAAACTAATACAAATATCTAAGATATTTGTAACTTTATCAATCGGTCAGTTTAAATTACGCAAATCGCTTAAACTGACCCGATATCTGTCAACACTACACGACTCCCCTCTTCTTCCTCTTAGGATTAGATATTTTCTTTCTTTTGATTACAATACCATAATATCTAAATAATATCTAGATATTTGATTAAATTAACTTAATAAGTAATAATATCTAAACAATTACCATAATATGATTATAAAACCCGAGTCAATCCCGTAACAACAATTTCAAAACCCGACTCATTATTTCCCTATATTTACACGGCACCCACTCCACTCTTATTCACTACTTATCTTTTCATTTTACATTAAATAAACTTAATATCTAATTAATATCTTCTTTAATATAATCAAAATCGTTCTTCGTGTTCTTGAGCGTTCTTCATCGTTCTTGAGCAAAATCGTCACAAAACCTTCGTTACTTGTTCAAATCCGTCCTAATTTATATTTCTAGAGTCTCCTCTTCGCTCTTCATCTCCACGTACGTTTTATTTCCAATTCCGACAAAATCGTTTTCAACACTTTAATTGTTGAAATTCAAGTTTTAATTCTAATAATGTTATTCTTGTCATTTTTTATAGGAGAAGATTTTGAAGACGAGTTTGGTGACTCGTATATTTTAGAAGAAGACTAGTAGACGGGTTTCTTAGTTCTTATTTTGGTGCTACTTGATTTTGTGCTAGCTAAGGTAACGATTCCGAGTTACTCGACGAATTAATGTTACATACTTTTGTTTTTGAATATGGTATTGTTATTTACGGTTTTAAGTAGTAACATGATAAGTAGTGATTATTATTATGTTGTATGAATTTTTAACATGTTTAGTGTTCTTGACATATTTGTATGATTTGTTCATAATCAAAATTTTAGTATGAATGATGGTTGAATTGGTTGTTAAAATGGATGGTTGTTAATTAAAACATGTTAGAAATAAATTTGGTGTTGTTGTGTGTGGTGGCCGTGTAAGGTGGCTGGAAAACCGACCCAAACCAGGCCGGTTCAGCCCGGTTCAGGCCGGTCCAGCCCGGTCTGGGTTGGTCCGTGTATTGGCCTTTGGGCTTGAGTCGATACTTGATTGTTTTGTTGTTGTTTTGACGGGTTTTAAATATGTTAAGCATGCGGGAAATATTAAGAAACGGTTTTTAGAAAAGTCGACCAAAACAGCCCAAACTAGGCCGGTTTATTCTCGGCCCAAAACAGGCCGCGGGTCCTCCCTTTGGACTTGTGACGGTTTTTGAGTTATTGTTATTTTATCGTGTTTTGTAATATTTAGCAAGTGGGAAATTTTAATAAGTAAATTATTTAATTAAAAGGTTTTCAATATATTATTATTTCTCACATGTTAGAAATTATAATACGAGATCGTAGTTTAATTTGAAATCCTTTAAGTCAAGCGGGTTTTTCGTATGATTTAATAATTCACATGTTAGAAGTTTTAATAAAATAACATGTAATGAATATGTTGATTTTATGTCTATGTGATAAAGACTCTGTTTCTAGCCGGTTTGCCCAAACGGGTTTGGTCAAACTAAGATCTAGTCAACCCCGTTTTGACTGATGACCCGTCGCGGGACTCGGGTCGGGGATTTGTCTTCAAGTAAGGTTGTATTTAATTAATGAATTAGCCTTAGTAGATATGAGGCGATATGATATTGAATATGATTTATATGCAATTAGTCACATGATAGGAAGTTTTCCCGTGACTGTTTGATTATATGGTTGGTGTCGTGTTGACTAAGTACCCATAGAGAATTATGAGTATATGGCGTCTTGACCATTCTAATTCTAAATGCGTATCTTGGACCATGACATTGATAGGCCTTACT
>JAIUZE010019845.1:0-15008 GCA_022085475.1 Heliosperma pusillum
TCCGATTTGAATATGATGATGAAATTTTGATATGTTGTCACATGCATGTTTTCTGGTCATACTGGAAAATGTCAGACTTATGTGATTTGTTTTGCATGATTTATGAATTTTTAATGTAAAAATGGCATAAATAGTGACTAATTAAGAAAATATAGCTAAAATATTTTTCATGTCAAGATGAAATTGTTCCTCGTTTCATAAATGTCCCACATTTCAGATCTAAAGTTGAAAATTTAATATGATTAATTTTTGCATGCTTTATGTATTTTATTTGATAAAACCGATAAAGCGCAACCATTTTTCTCTAAACCGATTCAAAATTTTTAAACCATGATTTTTGACATTATGAGTGTCATGGAAGTGTTCCAGAATGTACAAAAATTTAAAATTCGAATTTTGAAATTATTGTAATTTAATTTGGATTTATTTGATTAAAATATGATTTTAAAAGTCTAATATGAGCAATTATATAACAACAAGTTGAATTATTGTCAAAAATTGAGTGATGACTAATTTTTGAGGCCTAAATGAGTTTGGATAATTAACTTGGACTTAAATATGATTTAAGTATTGTTTGGTGATTTTAAAGTGTTATTATCACGCATTTCCGTAAAACCGGGTTATATTCGATATAAACTGTTAATTAGAGCGATTTGGCATTTAACATGAGCATGTTTTATACATATTATAATGCTGCATTTTTATTTATGAATGTCATATTTTCAATTTATGAATGTCATATTTTCAATTTATGAATGTCATATTTTGGTTTATGTAATTTGGAATTATGTAATTTTCCTTGTATGGCCTTAGTTTTAATCGATATTGCCCGAAATGTAAGGGAATATTGATTCGGTTGTAATTTAATGTGATCTCGAATCACTTTTATTGTATTATTTTATTTTACAAATGTATAATAGGAAATTATTGTAATTTTATTATATATTTTGTAACTAATTGTAAAACCGGAGTTTCCCAAAGACGGTGCCATTCGGAAAGGAGTTCCGAGAGAGACGGTGACCCAGGGAGGCGTGCTTATGAAGTTCAAGGGACCAAAGGAGTTGGTTTCCGAACTTGTAATAGATTATATGATTTTCTATTCTAGGAAAGGCCATACTAGGAGTTTTATTTTTATGCTTGCATTTTTATTTGATATGTTTGCATGCATTGCCAAATCGCCATAACATGACATGCATATTTATCGAGTATTCGACCGTGTCAATTAAAATAATCGTTAATTCATCAATTTAGTTCACTTTAACATGATAGATTATAAATTGACAAGACCTCTCATAATAAATAATTGAGATCAAGCCTTACCAAATGTTAGAACCCATGAATCCCAATTTCGCAAGGAAGTAGGCTCGGCTCACTGGGGTGCTAAACTTGTTACGTTGGGTAAGTGGGGTAATAAATGTTATTATTTCGAAATTTGGATTGAGCTCAACGGAAGTATTCGCGACCGTAGCCGCATGTGTTCCGGGCTTAAGATAAATATTAAAGTAATATTATCGACCGAGAGTTCTAATGTAGAATCGATTAAAGAGTTAATCCACCGAATTGTGTTAATTAGGGATGAATCGGCTTACCGTGCCCAAGTTGATATGAATTTGGATCTCGGAATCATTTATAATAGTTGGGTAGAGGTCACTATTTAAATGTTAAAACTTTTTTAAAATGTTTACAAGTATTTAAAATGATAAATGTTAACATTTCCTTTATGTCTTAAATTTGTAGTTAACTTTGTACAATCGCATTGGCTAGTTCATCCAACACCAATGCTCCAACTCTCACAAATGTTTCATGGCTTCGATCCTTTATGGATCGATGCAAGTTAGAAAAGAATGGCGCTAATTTTGCCGATTGGAATGCGCAACTCCGCTTGGCCGCGGAAGGTGACGACAAGCTTCGTTACCTTACCGAAGCCTCTCCCGAAACACCTAATGAAAGGTCAACCGCCGCCGCAAGGCGAGCCTATGAGGCTTACCAAAAGGAAGCCGCCGCGATCAAAAATGTTTTGATCTTTTCTATGGAGGCCGATCTCCAAAAGAGTGCCATAAAGATGAGCACGGCCAATGAGATCTATGCCAAGCTTGTGACCATGTTTTCACAAGCTCCTAGAATCGTTCAATATGAAACGGCATCCGCGTTTTTCGACATGAACCTTAAAGAGGGCCAAAAGGTTAGCCCTCATGTACTCAAATTGATTGAGCATGTCGAGATTCTTAAAGTGCAAGGGGTTGACATTCCCGAACAACTTGTAATTGACCGTGTACTAAATTCCTTGGGGAGAATAAAGGCATATGTGATGTTTAGGGTAAACTACAATATGCAAAATATGCAAACCTCTCTCCACGAGTTGCACAAAATGCTTGTGCAAGCGGAGAGAGACATGGGGCTAAATGTTAGCACCACCAAGGATGTGCTTCTCATCAAAGGGAAGACGCCCTCCACCTACAAAGGCAAGGGAAAAGCTATTGAGAATAGCTCACCCAAGCCTAAGAAAGGTGCCTCAACCGAGGACAAGTGCCATTATTGTAATGGCGTAGGGCATTGGAAGAGGAATTGCCCCAAGTATCTAGGAGATATCAAAGCCGGGGAAATTGTTTCCGTTGGTAAATTTTCATCCCTATCTTTTATGTTATGATCTCAACTTTGGTATATAGATACAAGTTGTGATTCTTACACTTTTTAATTGTAATTAGGGCACCCAAGCAAGGACAAGGGCAAGGACAAGCAAGCCTAAAGAGATTCTTCAAGGGAAGCTAAAGTAGCCCCATGGATGAAGACATAAGGAAGCTTGGTCTCATTTTGTGTTGTCTTCCTTATTTGGGTTGTATTTTGTGATGTTGTTTTAGAAACTCTTTATTTCTTTGTTTGACAATGGAAATTTGTTTATTTCCTTTTATTAACTTTGGGTTGTAATTGGATTTTGGTGACTTGGTTTTCAACCCAAGTCACTCGGTTTATGAAACTTTTTCATTCTAAAACTTGTCATTATACTCACTTGATCTAATAACATAAATTAATCGACTCAAATTGATCACGCAAATATTATGATGATGGGATCATTATAATAAAAAGGCTAAGAATTCGATTCTCACTTTGAAAGATCAATTGCTAAGTCAAAATTGAGTTATTGAACTCAAAATATGGAATCTACCAACCCAATTGGCCATACCACTTATAAAGAAAGTAAATGACATGAATATGAGTTCACCTCTTTAGCTCTTATAGAACTAGTCTATGTTGAAGCTAAGATTCGATGTCTTTACAAATAAGTCTTTAGTAGATCACTTAAGGTCATGTTGTGATACTTCTACCTCCTTTACGAATATGAGTACAAAATTGTTTGTGGCTCATAAGGCTATCTTTAAAGAAAATAGTTGTATTTTTTTAAAGATAGAGTGGGAGAAAATAAGCCACAACGAAAAACTAGTTAAGAACTAGTGAGGAAACCAAAAGAATATGTTCTTAGGTTAGACTCAAGACTAATGAGGAGACCAAAAGAAAGCGTTCTTAGGTGAATCCTTAGACTATTGACGAGTCCAAAAGAAAATGTTCTTGAGAAAATAAGATTCTGATCTATGTAAGTGGAAGCACCTAGAAATTTTAAATTTGTTTTTCTAACATAATAAACTTATGAAACTATATGGAATCTATGCAAAGAAAATGTTTTATTTGGAGTTTTCCAAATTGTAGTTGCATGGATAGACATGTAGATGTCTACAAAAGCCAAGTTAATGCGTAACTATGCTTAGATCCAAATCATCAATGAAATACCTCATAATAGGTGTGTACAAGATACACATCAAAACTACATGTCCAAATAGGGATTTGGAATAGGATGTGTACATGACACAAGCCTATTGTATGTATCTACCTAGAGGTTATGATGATCTTTTCTATTATAAGATATAAGAAGGGTTTCACTCGAATTGTCGAAAAGTCATGTAAAGACATGAAATTCAGTGGGAGTTAAAGTCATGTATAGACATGAAATTCAGTGGGAGTTAAAGTCATGTATAGACATGAAGTTAAGTGGGAGTTTAAGTTATCATGTAAAGACATGAAGTTCAGTGGGAGAAATTGTTCTCCACGTGAATGACGTTTCACTCATTGAGAGTGACATATTCATATTACCTTTTTGGAAAGGAGTGGTTGGATTTTAATGTTGAATGAAAGAGGGCGACGTGTATCATGAAATCAAAATCTATTGTGGAGTAGAAGATTTTAGCTTGGCATTTAAATGGTATCTTATATCGATAAGATATTTAATCTATTCAACAAGTTAAATAGGTTGTTTATGTTGATAAAAGTGGGAACACTATGAAAGGGTCATAGTCATCCATTGAACCTAAGAGTTGTTGATCACGTGATATCAATCATGTGTGCCATATCATGCACATACCTAAATGAATTGTATGCTAGGAGCATGACAAGCCCATAACAAATCAATCCAGATGAGTGTCATTGGATAGCCTACAAGAACATCCATAGAGTTCTTGAGGAGAACTAGGGATACATTCTTGTGTTTGGTAGAGAAAATTTGACAATGTGGTAAAGGTTACACAAACCCAAATTTCCAAACTTATAAAGATTTATCGAAATCCTAGGCGTACTTTTGTTATACAAGAAGCGAATAACTAAAAGAATGATTAAAGAGTCAATCCTTATAAATTCTACAAATAGAGACCTAGTACATTATGATGAGGATAAGGTGGTTTAAAAGGAACTAATAGTAGATCCTTTCACCTAAATACCTATCAGTTATCATGATAACAAGTGGGAGTATCTTTCAAGTTAAAGAGCCCAACGCTAGATAGAGATCTAGACATGTATGTGGATGAATTCATGTTATTAGGAATAACGTTGGATGGAAGGAAAAAGCAACTCACAAGGTTGGAATAAATGAATATATGGTATATTCACTACCCAAGCCTTTATTGCATTTAATAAGATCGTCGTGAATTGTCATAGACGAAATAAACTTTAGATTATATGATATGAAGCAATAACATTGTGTTGATTGTTCATATATGATAATCACATTTATCGATAGAGTTTCATAAACTCGGTTTTGTGTTTTGTTACATCCAAATGGATTGTAGAGACAATTTTGGACTCCATTAAAATGGACTGGATTAACATAGCATTGGCCCCTAGTCACTGATATGAGGTGACATCTCGAAGTGACTAGATTGTGGTGCGATTGATGGCAAGTTCAAGTGTCATAGGGTCATAGGGATGACCAATCGATCACATAGACAGACTGTAAGGGACAATCTGTCGGGCAGTGACCGCTTATAGAATTCCGGCAATTCTTTTAGCCTGGTCGTGGCAAGAGCTACTAGTATTCTTTTGAGTCAATTCTTTGACTAAAGACTGTTCGCCTAAGGTGGCACAGTTTCAGAGTGACTTTGATTTATGCTCTACGACCTTCGTAACTGGGGTCAAATGGGCATATTTTGGGTCATGATGAGCTGTGGCTATGCAAAGGGAATAGTGCGATAGGAATTGTCCACCCCTTGTCAGGGTTGTTTTAAATCTCAGGCCCACTCGAGGAGTAGTAAGCTGAAAATGCGTGGCCACGCTCGGAAGGTATCTATGGTAGATAATTCCGGTCAGACAGTTACTCTCCAGATCGAGGAAACCACTCTTGATATGATCAAATACAAGGACGACCTGCAAGACACCTTGCATTGAGTGGGAGATCTTGTAATAGGACAAGAGAATTTGTGACGCACACTTGTCTCGGACAAGTGGGAGATTGTTGGAGTAAGTGTCCTCAACAATAGTGCGATCACATAATTAAATCTCAATAATAAGAATACAAAGGGATGATGAATATTATAGTCAACTGGTCAACATACATCGGTAACGATTGGCTCAATTGAGTTTGACGTTACTGTCGTATGACGGTGGTGATCAGTTGATCCCTTGAGGTCACACCTAAAGGACAATCCCCTAATCATGTACATTAATTAATTGTATAGTGATACAGATTAATTAATCCCTTACAATGAACCAAGTTTAAATTGTGAGTGAGAAATATATCTTATTGTAATATGATTAAATAAGATTCATTTTGGTAATTTAATTGTTATATTACTAAGAATGCATTATGTTTATGAAACATTTGAGATAAGTTAATTTGGTTAAATTATAATTACAAATTGTTGTAGATTATTTTAACCAAATATGAGAGGACCCATTTTATTTACATGTAATTATAAAATGTGACTTAAATTGTTAAGTCTAATTTATTTGTTATGAAATTGCATTTAAATTGGTTAAATGTACATTTATAAGCCTAATTACATGTTACATGTCACATGTCACACTTGTGACAAATGACAAATTGCAAAAATAAAATGGACACCCATTTTATATGGGTGCACCGGTTTTGTGGTGATGGTGGGTAGGTTTTTAGTTTGTAATTTTATTCTAATTAAGAATTAGAACAAATGATTACTACAATGACGCATACACTCAACCTCACATTGTTAAGAACAATGTGAAAATGACAACACCCCACCCATGTGGGTGTGTGTGTGACCGGCCAAAGCAAGCCATCAAAGGGTTTGTTTTTTCTCTTATTTATTCCATACCCTATCTCACATAATTCATTCATGCAAATATCTTTACTTCTCTCTACATTCTCACACTAAAAGAAAGCTTAAGAAGCATCACATTTCTAGTGTTCATTTACTAATAATATTACTAAGTGTAGTAATTAGATTATTAGTTATTTAAGGGATTTACTATTTTATACTAGTGTAGTATTTTAAATAGTGATTAAAGGGGTAGTCTTGGGTGAATCTAATAGGAGTGTTCTAACACTTAGAACTTGGAAGTTCATCCCTAACATTATAAGCTCAAGATCAAAGTAGGAAGGAGTCCTATTTTGTGCCCATATTTGTCATAAGATCAATGTAAGGAAAAATTCTTCTTATCTTTGTCTTATTTTGTTATGCATGCATAAGATTTATTTAGTTTAAAAGTAAACTAAATATATAATGATATTAGAAGTGTCTAATATTGAGTTTAAGAAACTTACAGAGAGTAGGTCCTTGGAGGAGACCTTGGTTGGTCAAGATAGTAGACCCTAGCATGGCTAGGTCTGTCCCCTTGGATATGGTGGATTTGACCCTTGCCTCACTCAAACCCCAAGTTATCAAACTTTTTAGATAGTTCATCCAATTTGAGTTTGGTTTCCAATTCGAGCCTACTAGGCCCTTCACTCTTTCCTTCGCTCTCTCTCGAACCATAGCTATTCTCCATCTCGGAGATGTTTTGAATCATCTCCGTGATTTTGGCGTTGTTCATCTTATCGAAATTTCCCCCGGAGGCCGCCACTATCATATCTCGAAATCTTTGTTCTAGAGTTTGGAAGAAGATTTGAGTGGTCAACCAATTCGGGATATCGTGGTGAGGGCAAGAGGTTAGAAGATCTTGAAACCTCTCCCAAGCTTCACTCAAAGTCTCATATACTTTTTGTTTGAAAGTTTGTATCTCATGTCGTATTCTTGCGGTTTTTGAGGGGGGGTAGAACTTGGTGATGAAGGCTTTTGAGAGGCTAGCCCATGTGGTGAAAGTTTCCGCGTCATGGGAATTCAACCACTTGTTTGCATTGTCCTTCAAGGAGAAGGGAAATAACATGAGCAAGATTTGGTCTTCGGTGATCCCATTCCTCTTGATCGTTCCCACCATTTCCTTAAAGCCTACCAAGTGTTCATGAGCATCTTCATTCTTCAACCCGTGAAAGATATCTTGTTGGATGAATGAGATGACGTGATGACGGAGTTCGAATGTGTTGGGGGCAATGGCTCCGTAGTTTATGGCCGAGCAAGACCGGTTGAGGTCCGGCCTATTGTAGTAGCCCATAGGTTGGTCCGCCATCTCTAGGTTGAATGGGTTGTTTGTTGGTGAAATTGGTGAAATTGGGGAATTTGGTGAGTGAGTGTTGTTTGAATTTTGGGAAAAAGTAGGAAAATTTATGGGTGATGTGTATATTGGAATATTTGTGGGTATGGTGAGGGGTGGTAAAGTGCGAGGTGGTGTTTGTGAAGTTGAAGGCTCAATTGTGGGAGGTAGAGTATTTATGGGGGTAAGAATGGGTGGTGATCTTCTTAAAGACAAGTGCTGGTCTTCTTCTTGCCCAGAAAGACTTCTCAATCTCTCGATCAAGCGGGAAAAGAGGCCCGATGAAACACCTACTCATGCACTCAAAGAAAGATCAAATAGTCCTAATGCAAATAGATGCACTAGGACTAATGGAAAATCAAAAAAATAAAAGTGAACTAAGCTTAAAATCAATTAAACTATCTTATCCAATATCGCCGTCCCCGGCAACGGCGCCATTTTGACGCGGGGTTAGTCGCCCTCCCCCGATCAAACAAATAGTTATAGGACTCAATACCAAACTAATTAATGTACTAGGGTAAGGAGGTCGATCCCAAGGGACGATGATTATGGATCTAAGGCGGTTTAATCAAATTTTAGTTTAGCTCTAGCAAATAGCAAGTTGAAAAGGATTAATGATAAACTAGACTACCAAGAAGGCAAAGATGCGATGTAAAACAATAATTAAAAGGAACTAGGGTGGATGGGTTCATTAATGCAAGTATAGGTCAATTATGGTGGGGGTTAGGACTAGTCTAAAGGTGAGGCTAAACATGTCTCCACCTCTCGGTGTAAGACGGATTAAAAGGCAAGCCTCCACCTCTCGATGCGAGACAAGCCCTAGTCTAAGGTTCGATTAGGTTCTCGCCCTAACCTCCCCCTAAACATCCAACACACACACAACAACAATACAAGTCTAAGCTCTCGCTCAAACTAGTAATAAAACATGAGAAAGACTCAAATTACTCATTCAAGCATTTCAACAAACACCTTGTGTGCACAAAACAAGTAGACTATCAAAAGACTTAATCTTTATGCCCAATTACCATAATCGACCGATAAACTTACATTAAATCCCCCATATTACCCTATCAATACACTACTCACTCATACTAATGATGGAAAGCATTAAAGATGGATACTTTGATATGAAATAAGCAAGAGAAGACATATTCAACATGAAAACTAAGTAAATAAACAAGAACAAGTAATTAGAAGACAATTAATGAAATAAAAATGAGAAATTGTACCAAACTTGTAAGAAAGATTGAAACTTGGATTAATAATCAAATAAGAGTCTCCTCTTGTCTTCAAATTACAACCCAAATCTTCACTAGTAACTAAGAGAAAGACTAAATCTAACAATAACTAACTAGGAAATTGAGTGATTATGACTAATTAAGAGAGATTAGAATACTAATTAAGGAGATATTTCTTATTAATTACTAGGGTTCTTGTGTCTAGGGTTGTGTGTCTAGGGTGAATTAGGAGGGGGTATTTATAGGTTGGTAGGATTAGGGGGGCAAAAGAAGAAAAGAAAGACAAAAACCAGATTTTGCGGACAAAGGGGGCCGAGCCGGCCGGTGGCCTGGACCGGCTGGCTCCCTATGCCCTTCCTCCGTCTTCATTTCTCTTCCTCTCTTCAAGTGGCGCCCCAGCCGGTCGGACCGTCTGCCGGTGGCCTTAACCGGCTGGAGGTGGCTGCCAATTATGCCGTCTTCTTCACATAATGCGTGACCCAGCCGGTCCGGCCGGCTGCCGGTTGGTCCGACTGGCTGGAGTCCACTGCCAATTGCCATTTTTTCTCGGCTCTTTCTTGGGGGTGGGTGGCCAAGCCGGTGGGCCGGCTGCCGGTGCCACCTACCGGCTGGCACCCATTTCTGCCTTCCTCCTTTTTCTTTTCTTATTTTATTCTTTGTGTTTAGTTTTGTGACGGTTTCTCGGTTCTCATCCCGTCTCGTCTTTGTCTTGGCATATTTCCTATAAAATGAGACGGATTTAAATAATATGAGAGTACACGGGATAAGGGCCAAAATACGATAAAACCGACGCTAAACTAAACTAAATACGCCGAAGCATAAGAAAACAAAGAGGGGAAACGGTCTAAATTTATCGTATATCAGGGGTACCGGCCGCGGTGGCTTGGCCGAGTAGGATCCCTTGTAGGTTGTTGTGTGATTTCATGGTGTCGTGTGTCCGAATCAGGGTACCGGACGCCGGTGGCCTAGCTGGCTGGGAACTCCATGGGTGTTGCTTGAATGGTGACTTGGTCCGATGTGCCCTCTGATCCTCTTCCTCTCTTTTCTTGATGGTGGCCTAGTGCCCGACCAGTGGGCGGGCAGCCGGTGGCACTTACGGCTGGGAAACCCCATGTTTCTCATTCTTATTCCCTTCTTATATGATTTGTAAGTGCTGAACCTATGGTTTTTCTACACTATAATTTTATGAAATGTTGTAGGATATTCATGTATGAGTTATATCACATATCGTATGTCTTATTCAAATGAGCTTTGTATGTCTTGAATGGTTAGTGTAATGGTGTTTGTTTGGATGAAGTCAACTCAGTTTAGTATGCCCTCATTACTCGAATGGACGAAAGGTCTGCGTAATGAGAGTACATGTGTTTGGAGGATGATTTTGGGTAGTGCTCGGTCATGTTCAGATATACATATAAGTATACCACTGTCTGAGTATCTATTTCTAGTAATCATCTCGCTTGTGCTAGTGGGAATATAACGACGTTGTTGGGAGGCGAACACATATCGTTGATCGACCCGGCCGTCAAATGTTGTATTCTTGCGAGGTGGTGTCATTGCATGTAGCGTACTTGCTTGACTTTTGTTTGACAACCTTTCTTGTTGGTCGTACTCCACCGGGATTCGTATGCTAATTCTTTTTCCGCCTCTGTCGTTGGCCGCCCTGCCTTTGGGGTACTCGGCTTTCGTTCTGTCGACCGAGTCTTGGATGTGTGCACGCCTAGTCACATGTCGGTTACACACCTTGTCCCGAGAATCTGGCCAGATTTAGACTAGGAGCGAATTATTATCGTAGTCCAACCGGCAGGATTAGAGTATAAAGTCGTCATGTCTTGCATAGTATCGATGCTAGTTGATTTCATTTACCGTGAGAGTATGTTTGATTCATATGTTGGATGAATATGATGATATGTTGGTTATATATGATTTGAAGTTGTTATAACGGATATAAGAAAGATAAATAAAGACGTGAAAAAAGACAAAAGATTTAAGTGGTTCACTAACAATTTGTTAGCTACGTCCACCAGTAGAAGGGAAGAATATTACTGATCTTGAGGAATTACATATTTCAGTGTATACTCGTCAGAGTATTCAGATTTCAGATGAGTCAGACAAATTGACAGATTTCTGAATGAATAAAAGAGACGACTTATGAGGATTTATATAGTACTCTCAAAAAGTTTGTTTCCTAAACAGATTTAGGAAACACTAACAGATATAGGAAACCCTATAATAATTTTCTAAACAGACAAGGAAACTAAATAATAGTTTCCTAAACAAATAAGGAAACAAAATCAGATGCGGAATCCTAATAGATTCAAGGCATATTCTAACAAATCTCCACCTTGACTTGAATCCTCTCTCAATCAGACATATGTACTAGATATACCATAACTGTGCCATATGTACCAGACGCACTAAAATAGTGTCAGATGTACCAGACGCACAAAACCAGTGCCAGATGTATAAGATGATCCTTTCTCTTGTGCCTCAGATATTGCCCACCACGGGGCAATCAGATAATTCTTACATTCAGCAAGTCCAAACAATGTTGATACTTGCTATTCGGAACAGCAACAGAACCTGACAGCGTAAAACCTTGAACGCAATACAAGTTACCATGCTTAGCACCTTTCAAAACCACATTTGAACCCTTGCAGACTTTCAGAACTCCACCTTCACCTTGAAAACTAAAACCCTTACTTTCCAACGTACTTAAGGATGATTCTTTGTCATTAATGGAACATGTCTGACCTCGTTCAATGTGCAGAATTTACCATCTCGTGTCCGTATTTTAATTGAGACAATTCCAACCACCTTACAAACAAACCCGTAAGCCATAAAAATATCGCCACCATCTACCTTCTTGTAGGTTGTAAACCACTCCCTACGCGGACATATATGTGTTGGAGCCAGTGTCCTCCACAGTTATTGCAATAACATAAATAAATCTCCTTAGGTTCACAAGGTATACTTTGTATAATAATCAGTTGATTAACGTTTATCAATAACGGTTGGCTCGCTAGAAGTTTGACGTTATTGTCATTTTATTATGGCGGTGATCAACTGGTCCCTATAAGTCACACCTATAGGATGTGTCTGAGAGATGTGATTATATGAATAATATAGTCATATTGATGCCTTATACGACTTAAAGGTTAGTCGATGTATTTGACTAAAAGGTTAGTCAAAAATGATGATGATAGACGGATTAAACTGTTAATTCGTAAATTGAATATAAACTGTTATATTTAATTTATGTAAATAATGTTAGCTTAAACGAACTAATCAGTTAATTCCTGATTAAATATAAATCGTTATATATAATTAAGCAAATGTATTACTCGTAATAATTATAGTAAATATTGTCAGACATGTATTAATAAATCGACTGCAAAAGGTTGAGTGGACTTATTAATAAGATGACGATATTAGTGACGATAATTATAATAATACAATGGATGTTATTTACTAGGTGTGACCAAAAAATATGAAGCAATAAATGGATATATCTACTCGGTCCAAATCGGTTTGGAAAGGATCCTCATTGCAATTTCTTATTTTAGGAAAACCTAGCTAGTATGATTAGGAGAGAATAAAAAGAAAAATACCTAGGGTTTTTGAAAAAAAAGTGACGGCACAATATACACACTAGGGTGATTTTTCTCTCAAATTTTCTCTCTAGATCTATCATCAAACATCACATAAAAATTAGCGGTAATTTTTGTATAATCGTTCTAGCACGATTAACGCATATCAAGGAGCATTTTGGGTGCAACTAGTAGGAGATATCATACCTTTGATATTGTTCTTAGGCCAATTTGCAAGGACCAAAGGTTGATTTTTATCTCTTTTTCATATCATTATTTTCATATATGACTCGTTATTTCGTATTTTATAATTTTGTTAAAATCCTGAAATTTAGAGGAGAAATATACGGATATTTTCCCACAAGTGGTATCAGAGCATAAGGCTACAAAATTATATTTTATGAATTTCATATTATGGATTTTGCACCTTGTTTTGCGTCGGAAATTTTTTTACACGGACTGTTTTTTTTGTGCCGTGTGGTTTCAATTTTTTTTCCGCCTTCGATTTTGGTTGTTCTTGTTCCATTTGATTTTTCATATTGGTATTTTAATCGGTTACAATAATCATATCATATGAAAAATTTGTAGATGTTTGATTTAATAAAGATTAAATTAAAACGTAAATGGATTCGTTTTGTTGATGAGATTAAAAATTTGTTTTTTTTGCTATATAGTTTTTAGCATATACGATTGATCTTGTTTCATTAATTAATATGCTAATCTTGTTCTAATAGCAACCATAAACGATTTCTATTCATCAAAGTTTTTTTTTGTGTTAATTGAACCGAAAAAAACGAACGAAAAAATTTTTTTTTTTTTTTTTGCTGCTGTTTTGTGCGGCTGCTGCTGCTGTTTTCAAGAAAAAAATTTTTTTTTTTTTGTTTTTCCTGGCTGTGAACAGTACCCGTACCGAAAAAAAATATATAATTTTTTTTTCGTTTGTTCTGAATCGGTTCACAATTATATGATACCTAGTTATTTTAAAGCGGTTTAAAATAATGTTAAAGTTGGATTTGTTTGACACGAATTTTGTGACTTATTACGGAATAATCACATAATTTAATCAGTTTAAAAGGTGGTTTGGATAAATTACTCTACATAATTACGGAATTATGTCTTGAATGAATAATTTATTTAGTTGATGCATTTTATTTATGTTGTTTGAATGAATGAATGATTTTATTTACGTATTTTTGCAATTGGCTTAAAATGTAATACCTAGTGTGGTTTTAGTTAATCATGTTTTCGTAATGATGGAAACATGGTTTGGATGTATTTTTGAGATCTCGTATCTTTTTCTTTTAATTATGTTTTGGGAATTAGAATGTAAATAGGTTTACTTTTGTAATTTTGAAATGTAATTTTAAGAAGACTAGAGACGGAGATCGGATACTCACTCCCGCTACATGGACCAAGATGGAACATCAAGTCAAGCTTCTCGGGTCCATAAGGATGGATTCCAAACTTGTATTTACTGTTCATTTTGGTAGATAGGCCACACTAGGACCGTTGTAATAGTTTACGTATTTTCTCGCTTTCGTTCTTTTTCACATGATAGATAATTGCATCATATTCCGCCTAAACCAAACAACCTAAAAATGCATGAAAATGATTCATACAGTTTGAATATTTTAATCATGGACATACAGATGTCACTCGCTTTTAGGGCCATCACCTTAGTTTAAATCATTCTCGAGTTGCTAGACATTCGTTCACTTAAAATGAATTAAAGTTAAGATGATGGGACCTTCTCCTATAACTAAAATTGAGACTAGTCTTTATAGGGAAAACTACTCTGAACCCCTCTTCGTCGGAAAGTCATAGTATGACCCCTTCTCCGTTGGGTAAGTAGTGAGGGGTGAATATTTTATCTACATATAGTACGAGTAATATCTAGTGAATATGATGGGAAAGATAGAATGTACAGAAATTATCGACCAGGAATTTCTAAAGTAGAATTAGCAAGGGTTGGCTTATCAATTTACAGAGATTGAGTCTTGGGATCATTTATATAATTCTTGAGGGAGGTCAATTGTATAAATGCACGAGTCATCGCATTAAACAGTTTTTGCATTAGACTTAAATTAAAAACGATGAATACTTATCATATTTATTTTCTTTTTCACAGTTTTTGAATTCGTTATATACAGATATAACTGCTAATAACAAATGGCTGGCCATACTGATGACCCAATGCCAAGTGCCACGCTCGGACGTGAGGCCTGGCTTAAGATTTTCATGGACAATATGAATAAGT
>JAIUZE010019846.1:0-10526 GCA_022085475.1 Heliosperma pusillum
TTTGTATTAGTTTACATCGAAACAATTACAATAGATCAAGTGGAGTGGAAAACGATACTGGGCGTGTGACTAATGCCAAAGTCGAGAGTTTCGGTTTGTTTCGGGATTTACGATGAGTCGGGAATAGTTTAAATGAGTCCCGGGTTTAAACCATAAAACCTTATTATAAATTCCGAATAAATTCAAAATAATTTTATTAAATTATCATAAATTCTAATAAATCTAAATAAAAATAATCAAAAATATTATTTTTTTAAATAAAATTTCGGTCTTCTTCAAAATTACAAGGCGAGTCGGAAAAAGTCAACGAAAGTCAAAGTTGACTTAAAAATCAAGAAAAGTCAAAGATGACTTAAAAGTCAA
The DNA here is from genome assembly GCA_022085475.1 of Heliosperma pusillum. Lineage (NCBI taxonomy): Eukaryota > Viridiplantae > Streptophyta > Magnoliopsida > Caryophyllales > Caryophyllaceae > Heliosperma > Heliosperma pusillum. The sequence continues at coordinate 364 of JAIUZE010019846.1, forward strand.
GAAAAGTTAATGACGACTTAAAAGTCAAGAAAAGTCAATGAAGACTTTAAAAAGTCAAGAAAAAGTCAAAGACGACTTAAAAGTCAAGAAAAGTCAAAGATGACTAAAAACGGTCTTTTCATGAAATCTCTCAGAAATTCCAAATACGAACGCGGAATTTCAAAATACGACTCGAAACAATAAATTCTATTTTAAAAACTTAAGTCTGCTGAAAAGTGTTAGTAAATATTTTTACTAGAAAATTTGGGTACTTTTCGGGTTGTTACACAGCCGGTTGGCAGACCGGCGGCCGGTCGACCGGCAGGGAACACCAGTTCACCCGAGAGCCCCTTTCACTTAACCAATTCATTTCAATTCTCATATATACTTCAATTAATCATCAACAATCATTATATATCATCAACATTCATCATATAACATCATTCATTAATCATAGCATGATTTCTAATCTTCCTAACCGTATTCTAATACGATTTCTAGCATATAAGGCATGTAAAACACGTAAATGATACCGAGTAACCCTTCACCGTTACCTTTAAGCGACTTCACTAAACGTCAAACTCCTCTTCAATAAGGTAATAGTCTTTGTCGGGATCTTGGAGGTCACCACCTACAAATAGATCGTAAAAAGATGAATAAAGTTCATCTTGAGAAAGACGGGAAATTTGAAAAGCGAGAAAGACGATGATTTTAACATCAATACGGATAGAGGAAGGTAAGGGAAGAAGAATGAGACGAACTTACGTAAATTCTATCAAAGAACGAAGAAGCTACGCGAATTCTAAGATCGATATCAAAGAGGGAAGTTTTGAGATTTCTTAAGGAGGAAGATATTTGTTTTTTTGTGTTTGAATGAAAAATTAGGTTAAAGAGGGAGTAGTGTGAGTTATGAAGGAAAAAGTCAAAGACGGTTCCAAAGTCAAGAAAGTCAAACTCGACTCAAAAGTCAAGAAAAGTCAAACTCGACTCAAAAGTCAAGAAAAGTCAAACTCGACTTAAGACGGGATTTTCATGGAATCTCGCGGAAATTCCAAATACGAACTCGGAAATTCTAAATTCGACTCGAAACATTAAATTCCAAATTAAAACTTAAATTTGCTGAAAAGATTTCGTAAAATATTTCTACTAGAAAAATAGGGTACATTTCCGGGTGTTACATGATGGTTTGTAAAAGAGAAATTTCTGTAAGTTTAGGATATTAAGCCTTGAAGTACTTTGAATCGAAGAATTGGAATAGTGAGCCCATTCATCTTATTATTGGTGGTAATTATGCTTTTCTAGATATAATTATTTATGCTTGTGGATTCGAGTGTAATAATTGACTGGACTAGGGATGTTCGAATACATTAGGAATCTTTCATGTGGATTATTTAATTGTGGATTTTCCCTTGTCGATAGACCTTAGTTAATGCTAATTGGATACTAGATATTCGGGTTCGTAGTTTGACCTGATGATTGTTAAGAATTTTGTAGAATCTCATGATTGAAAGCGGTTAAGGTATGACCGAGATGAGTTACATTCTTTTGAGGACTAGCTTATTAACGATGTTTGTGATGTTAATGGGATAAGCCCTTTGAATGATGTGGCTATAATTTGGGTTTGGAAAAAATGCCCGAGAAATTGACTATGATGACTTTTGTATTTGAGTGGAGTGTTTGGTTCTTAGGCTTTCTTCCCCTTTTGAGCAATTGCTTTGTCGTTCATTTCTCCCTTTGCCTTTCAAATTGACGCTTATTCAATTTGTTATTCTTTGGACATTGTCCTTCTTTCCGCTATTACTCGTTTCGATAAGCCTTCTTGTTTCTTTTTACTCGTTGTGTTTATCTTTTATTACCATGATTGTGAGTTTGATGTTCAAATTACTTTTATGTGTGTGCAATGTTTGGTTGTCTTGGGTGTACGAATTTAGAAAATTTTCAAATTTTCACGATGGATTTCACATTTATCCTTTTAAAAGAGTTTTAGAAATGAAATTTCTACTTTCATTTTTCGAAAATGGATTTAGGTTGCTCTTATACTGGATTTTGCGTTTGGTTGGATGCTAGAACTTCTTATTGGAGACGTCTAATGATTGGTTCTGCACTTATCAACGTATGATTTAATTTTAATCTTGTCTTTACCTTGGAATGCTGGTTGACAACGTCAAATATTATCGTGTCTAGTAGTATTTTTTAGAGTCTTTCGCTCTACTTTTTACGGGTCATTAGTTTTATTTTATGTTAATTTTATATTTTGTAATAATGATAGTATTTAGTACTTTAAGTCAATTTTGAGAGTTAAATTCCGTAAAGTCAATAAAAGTCAAACCCGAAAACCCGAGACCCAAAACCCGGAAGTTTTGAATGGGCTAGCAATGAATCATCAAGGTATGAAGACCAAGCCCAATGGGTCAATGTAAGTCAAGGCGGGGTCAATATCCATGGGGTCAACGAAAGTCAAGAAGGAAAACAAGGCAAAAATCCGGCAGTGCTCGACGCAGCCTGCGTCGTAGGACGCAGCCTGCGTCATCTCTCAGCACTGGTTTTTCTCATTTTCTCGTCTTGTCTTTTGGAAGCCCACCTTTCAAGGCCCCTAGGTTTGCGGACCAAGCGTATAAAAGAAGATTTCTGAAGAGAGACAAGGGGAATCAAGCATTCAACATACAACATCATATTTTCCTTAGCATTTTCTCTACTTTGTTCTTCAAGTTTGGCTTTTGTAATGGGTTTTTGCTTAGAAATTGGTTGTAATATGAAGACTATGGGTAGCTAATCTTCTTTTGCTTAGTGTAATTTGAACAAGTTCTTCCCTTTTAGCATTGTAAGACCTTTTTAATCCTTCCTTCTCTATTTAATTCCATTTTCCTATGTTTGAATTTCATTGTTGAATGAATTGTTGTTAAGACTAACCATCTTAGTAATTGTTTGTTTGATTAAATTGCTTTGTCTTGATGAATTTGGTTGATTTGTCTTGATAATTGTTGAAGCAACTTGAAAGATTGTAACTTTGGTTTAAAAGTTGGAATCTTTTGAGTGGAATTTGGATTATTGTGTATTTAGGACATGGTTTAATGTTTTATTACATGATTCTAGCATGCTTCTTTGGTTTTGTGCTTAAAGCTTGCATCTTTATTTATGCTTATGTTTTAATAAGTATGGGTTTAGTTGTATTGAGTCATTTATGGATGGTTTAATTCATTGGTGGCTAGTTTTTAGAAGTTTGTAGTAGATAATTAGAGAAAGGAAGGAAAGGAGGGATCTTTACTTTGTTAACTGTGGGGGAACTTCGGATAATTGCACTAAGTTATTTATCCATATTTGAATCTTTGAGTATTTAGTTGTTGTTAGTAATCTTAGACTTGATAATCAATTCTCATGAAAAACTTTCTCCATTTGTGTTTTTCTTACATGTTTTCCATTGTGAATATCATAGTTTGTAAGTAATTCTAGTCTTTGTTTCAATTAGTGTTTTAAATTGTGGTTAGATTAATAAATTTGTTTAATCGGTTTTTAGCAAGAGTCTAGATTAGATTTTTAGCATTCATCGCCTTCCCTTGGGTTCGATCCTTGTCTTACCCTTACTACCCTTTACTTAGGTTGGTTTGAATCTAGATTTGGCTTTATAAATTGTTATTTGATTTAGCTAATTTGCGGATTTAACGACACCGTAAAATAAGCTCGTCAAATTTGGCGCCGTTGCCGGGGAGCGGCAATATAGCTAAATATCAAATTGAACTCTTGTTAGTGTCATACTTTGTTTAGATTATTTTTCAAATATTTCTTTTCGTATTGTTTGTAGGTTACTTGGTGTTGAAGTTACTAATTGTGTTGTTGAAGTGTTTTAGAGTTTATGCCTAGGTCACAAGAGGGACTTGGTGACCAAGACATTGACCCGGCTTCTAGTAGCATTTCCAATTGGTTGTTTTCGAACCCCCTCTATAGGAGACCCTTTTGGAGGGAGCCTAGTGAAGAGGAGTTTGAGAACAATATTTTTCAAGAACCACAAGAACAAGTGTTTGTGTCACCACCTAGATCACCACCTAGGAGACCACCACCCTTGAACATCATCTACCCACCCGAAATGGAAGATAATAGAACTATTGGTGAGATCCGGGCAAGAAACTATGAAGAGCAACCGTTGTGTATCGCATACCCTCCCATGGGGGATGTAAATTTCGAGCTAAAGGGGTTCTTTGTTCATAATTTGCCAAGATTTCATGGAATGGTGGGGAATGATCCCAATAGGCACTTGGCCGAATTTCACATGATATGCCAAGGGGCCATCCCTCAAGGAGTGACCGAAGACCAATTTAAACTTAGGGCATTTCCATTCTCTCTACAAGATGCCGCTAAGGAATGGTTATTTTGTCTTCCGGCCCATTCCGTCAATACTTGGGTGGGTTTGAAGAAGAAATTTCTTGAGAAATACTACCCGGATTCGAGGCATAACCACTCAAAGAAGCTCATCACTACCATTGAGCAAGACATGGGGGAAACTCTCTATGACTATTGGGAGCGATTCAAAAGCCTCGTGGCAAGGTGCCCGTATCATGGAATGTCGGGTGACGATCTATTGACGGCCTTCAATGAAGGATTATGCCAAAACGACCAACGGATGATTATAGCCGCCACCGGAGGTGGCATTGATACACTTAATGTGGCCGAGGCCAACAACATTATTGAGAAGTTGGCTATGAACACAAGAAGCTACGGGAGGAAAAATGAAAGGGGAGGAAGCTCTAGAAATGTATCTTCCATGGAAGATTCTCATGCCTCTCAAAATCACAAACTCATGCAAGAAATGGGTGAACTCAAAAGCTTGGTATCCAACTTGGTTGTCAACAAAAGTAGCTCATTTTCTCAACACCCCGAATCACTTGAATGTTCTTATTGTGGAGGTGACCATGCTACAAATACATGTTACATCATGATTGAGCAAGGAGCCACCATGGAGAGTGTCAATGCCATGGGGTATGGGAACTACAATGCTAGAAACCCAAGTGGTGGAGGAATGTATAACCAAGTGGGAAATCGTGATCTTTTGGGGTGGGGAGGAGACAAATCAAAGAGTTTTGAAAATGGCCAATTCAACCACTTGAGAGCCCAAAATCCAACCCAAAACCGAAACTCAAATTTCAACCAAAATCCCCAAAGAAATTTCAACAACCCAAGACCCAACAATTCAAATTTTCCAAATAATTCTCAACCCCAAAGACAACCCAACCAAAATCCAAATCAAGGGAATTCTTCTTCTCAAGGAAATTTGAGTGACATCTTGCAAACACTTCTTGCCAACCAAGAGAAGGATAGGGAGGAGGCAAGGAGGGATAGAGAGGAAGCAAGAAAGGATAGGGAAGCTAACAACCTTAGGGTGAACAACTTGGAAACCCAACTATCCCAAATGGCCTCAAATTTGTCAAAATCCCAAGCCTCAAGCTCCACAAGATTCCCATCTCAAACCATTCCCCCACCAAGGGAAAATGCTAGTGCCATGACATTGAGGGGTGGCAAGGAGTTGGAAGTAAATCCCCTTGGCAAAGGAAAGGAAAAGATGAAGAATATTGAGATGGAAACCATTGAGATTGAAGACCAAGGAGAATTGGTGGTTAGTCAAGAAGAGATATTGAGAAATGAAAAAGGGGCATCCATAAGCATGGACCCAAAGGGAGACAATTCAAGGAAGGGCAAGGATACTATTGAAGATGAGGAAGTGGAAGAGTACATACCGGAAGTCCCATTTCCTAGTGCTTTGATAAGCACAAGGAAATATGCCAAGGAGAATGACTTATATGAGACTTTCCGGAAATGTGAGGTTAACATTCCTCTTCTTAACTTGTTGAATAGTGTCCCTAGGTATGCCAAGTTTTTGAAAGAGCTTTGCACACCTAGGAGAAATCCAAAGAAGGGAACCCATAAGGTTAGGGTGAGTGAACATGTGTCGGCCATTTTCAAACAAAATTTACCAAAGAAATGTGGAGACCCGGGCATGTTCACTATTCCTTGCACTATTGGGGGGAAAAGTTTTAAACGTGCCATGCTAGACCTTGGGGCTTCTATAAACGTCATGCCTTTATCTATTTATGAGACCCTAGGTTTAGGACCTTTGTCTAAGACCGGGGTAGTCATTCAACTTGCCGATAGGTCTAGTGTTTACCCCAAGGGCATGGTAGAGGATGTACTAGTGGAAGTCGATAATCTTGTCTTTCCGGCGGATTTCTACGTCTTAGATATGGAATCTAGCTCTAGTGCCACCCCTCTCCTTCTTGGTAGGCCGTTTATGAAAACTTCAAATACCAAGATCGATGTTTCAAACGGGTGCTTGACTATGGAGTTTGAAGGAAAAAGATTAACTTACAATATATATGACTCCATGAGGCACCCGAGTGACCATCAATCTTGTTTCTTCTTGGATATTTTTGAGCCATTAGTGAATCAAATGTATAAACTTTGTGATAGAGACCCACTCGAGGTAGCTTTAACTAATCCCATGGAAGAGGAAGGTTTGCGCTTGTTGTTGGACTTTGATGTGCAGGAATGTCTTGGAGACTTGGAAAGGGAAGAGCCAATAGAAACATATGAGGAGCTCAACGTCATAGAGATGCTGAAAACAGGGCAAGGCAGAGCTCGACGCAGCCTGCGTCACACGACGCAGCCTGCGTCGTACGACGCAGCCTGCGTCCTGCACTGGCTAACTTGTCCGAGTTGTTTGCTTTGAGTATTCCACTCCACAAGCCCCTCCCTTCCATTATCCAACCTCCTAAGGTCGAGTTGAAGACCCTCCCAAGCCATTTAAAGTACATCTTTCTAGGGGACAAGAACACCCTACCACTTATCATTTCAAGCACACTCACCGAGGACCAAGAAGGCAAATTGGTATCACTACTTGAAAAGCATAAGGAAACATTTGGGTGGAGCATAGCGGACCTAAAAGGGATAAGCCCGGTGACTTGCATGCACAAGATACGGCTTGAAGTGGATGCCAAACCGGTCCGACAACCCCAAAGGAGGCTCAATCCACCCATGGCGGAGGTAGTGCAAGAAGAGGTAATTAAGCTATTGCAAATGGGTATCATTTTCCCTATTTCCGACTCTCGTTGGGTTAGCCCAACTCAAGTCGTACCCAAAAAGGGAGGAGTGACGGTAGTCAAGAATGCACAAGGAGATTTAGTCTCCACCCGACCACAAACCGGTTGGAGAGTGTGTATTGACTACCGCCGCTTGAATGCGGTAACATTGAAAGACCATTTCCCGCTACCATTTATTGATCAAATGTTAGAAAGATTAGCGGGGAAAGCTTTCTATTGGTTTTGTGAAGTTTTGCGAGTTTTTGGCCGCCTCGGGATGCGTGCCACGGATAAAAAGTTTGGGAATCGATGGAATTTGGATATTGGAGGTTATTATGGGCCATTGAAGTGAATTTGCAAGTATGGAGGTGTTTGGATCACTTAGCAAAAATTTTGCTAAGTGAAAAAGCAAGAACCATCCGGCAGTGAAGGACGCAGCCTGCGTCGTAGGACGCAGCCTGCGTCGTAGGACGCAGCCTGCGTCGTAGGACGCAACCTGCGTCGAGTGCTAATTTCGTTTATTTTCTAATTCTTGCCCGTGTTCTTCATAAAACACAAACCCCATCTCCTTCTTTGTTTTTCACGACAAACACCTAAAACCACCCCCAATCCCTCAAAAATCCATCTTTCTCACTCAAATCTTCCAAAACCTTCATCAAAATCAATCCCAATCTTCTCCCTAATCATTATTCTACACTCAATAACCCCAAAATCAATCTCACTCACCCTAAAACTCAGAAAATCCGTCTTAAACAACCCTAGATTTTTTCCCTAAAATTCGTTTTTCGGGTCTTTTGCTGGGTTTTTAAGGCTAATTGTCGAATTCCTACCTATTTCTAATCATCAAGGAACTTGAATCTTGTGGAAAAGCAAAGGTATAACTTCATACTCGATTTTTTTTCATCAATCTTCAAGTTTTTGCTCGAATTAGGCTAGCTTTAGTCTTAGGTTGAGTTCCCCTTTCCCCTTTGCTTGATTGTGTAGTTAGGATTGGATAAAGTTTTCTGAGTAAGGTAAAGAAATTCAACAAACACTAGCTTTTTGAGGTGTAGAAATTGTTGCTCACCAAGTGTTTGTTGAATTGCTTGAGTGAAAATTTTTTCGAGTGATTGCTTCTTGTTGTTGTAGTGTGTTGTTTGTTACATTTTGCAGAAATGGCACCAAAGATCTCTAAGTTGTTTGGCAAGGGAAAAAATAAGAGGGCCGCGGTGAGTGAGCCCGACACCGAGGTTGAAGCGGTGTTCATGGGCTATGAGAGGATGCAAGCTCAGTATAAGAAAATTTGGGATCAAATATCCACTCACCCTCTTGTAGCAACCAAATTCTTTTGCCCAACCACCCTCCATGCCTTAGGCATGTTCGACTTGACAAGGGACATGCTAGCTAAAGTAGGGCTAGAGGCTTATCTCGAGCAAAACTCCTGGGATTACACCTATAGGAGTTTTGCATACGAGTTTCTAGCAACCTTGTCGGAGTTGGATGTGCCCGAAGGTGAGGAGAAAGCCTACCGATTCCGATTGAACCAAACTTGGCATGAAGCCCCAACTTCCGAAATCCGTCAAATCCTAAAAATCACCAAGCAACCCGTAGACATTAGATGCCCAAGGGGCAAAATGCACCAGATGTGGGATAACATTGCCGATGACCATGGCCCGTCTAAGGATGCCAAACTGTCAGCCATCACCCACCCCGTACTCCGCCTAATTACTAGGTTCCTTACCACCATTTTCAACTCCGCGGGAGAACCCACCAAAGTGCCGGAGAAGATCCGGCTATGTTTGTGGACTATGCTTCCGGAGGGGGTAGGGATCCCGGATTGGGCCGATTTGTTTTTGAGAGCTTGCATCAAGCATAGGCAAAAATCGGCAAGGGCGAGCATCCATTGTGGGGGGTGATTTCTTTTTTGGTAAGGCATTATGAGGGGGGCATTCCTAATGGTCAAGCGGTGAACATATGTAGGGGTTTGACGAGGTACAACCGTCTTGGGCTAGAAGAAGTTCACATGTTTAAGACTAGCAAGGAGCAACCCTTGAAAGGGTTTTGGTTGGGAAGTGACGGGCTAAGCTACATGAAGTTGCCTAGACCTCAAAACAATCCTTTACCTAGAGGACCCGCGGCATGGGATTTTGTTTGTCCTAGGGAGGAAAGTTTGGGGGTAAGTAGTGCGGAAGAGGAGGAGGAGGTAGAAGAAGTGCCTTTGAGGCAAAGGAGGGTAAGGAGAGAGGGTGGTGAGGGAAGTGAGCATTTGAGAGAGGAGATTGAGATCCTTGCAATTGAGCAAGGACCTTCCCAAACCACAAATTTTGAACAACAACAACAACAACAACAACAACAACAACAACAACAACAACACCACCATTCCATTTCCAATCACCATTCCAAAGCCACCATGATACCGACACCCCCATGTTTGATGCGGAGGGTCGTTCTAGCACACCCGTGGAGCCATGGCAACAACAAATGGCTAACTATTTTGCTAGCACCAATGACGTCTTGGCGCACATTAGTGAGAGGGTGGATGCCTCAAACACTTGGCAACAACTTCAAGGAGGTAGGCTTGAGAGTTTGGATGATTGGCACAATGTTGTGGAGGAGAGGGAGAGATTGAGAGCGGAGGCCGAGAGGGCTCAAAGTGAGGAATGGAGGAGGATGCTAGACGGGCAAGAGGAAGCCCGCCTATGGAGAGAGCAACAAGATAAAAGATGGCGGGAACAAAATGAAATGTGGGCCACCCAAAATGCTTGGAGGGAGCAAGCTACGAGCCACTTTAACGTTCAAAATGAGCGCCACCACACCTATCTTCAAGACTCCTATGAAGATGCGATGGCATAAGAGGACGTCTATGGCTTGGCTAGCTCTCTCTTTGGGATGTCCATGCAACAAAACCCGGGCTACCCTTTTCCTTACACCCAAGCAACCCTTGATGAAGGCATGGAGCAAAGAAGGCGGATTAGAGAAGAAAGGGATAGGAGGAGAAACCGAGGAGGTGCCTCGGGGTCTTCTCCTTTCGACAATTGATGAGGTAACATTTTTTCTTCTCTCCTACAATGAGGACATTGTGTATTCTAAGTGTGGGGGAGAAGATTGTACATAGTTAGTTTTGTTTTGATGCCTTGTATT
>JAIUZE010019847.1:0-32457 GCA_022085475.1 Heliosperma pusillum
TTTATTTACATGTTTTTTTGCAGTTGTCAGTAGTTTCGAAACTAAAGCATGAGCATTTCACCGAGCTATTGGGCTATTGTTTGGAAGACGATAACAGATACTTGGTGTATGAGTTTGCAACAAAGGGTTCCTTACATGATATGTTATATGGTAATTCTCATTATTACTATCAATTTAAGCTAATTAACTTTATCTTTATTCACATAATCACTATCCACTTAAGCTAACCTTGGACTTACATTTACCCTGGATAGGAAGGAAACATGTTTATGGCTCAGAGCCAGGACCTGTGCTTCCGTGGGACCAGAGGGCTATCATTGCGTACGGTGCTGCAAAAGGTCTTGAGTACCTCCATGAGACGGCTGACCCGCCTATCGTTCATGGTGATGTCCGATCAAGCAATGTCCTATTGACTGAACATATTTCTGACGACTACTATTCTAAAATCGGCGACTTCAACTTCACACATGTCCTTGGAGTAAATGGTTACAGTGAGCCCGGGTATTCCCTCTTCATCTACCATCTAATCAAGTACATGTATTTTTGAAGGTTATACTGTAAAGTTTTCCGTATACAAGATGTCAACTAGCTTAGCTAGCAAATCACCAGAGCCGTCAACTGAACAGATTAAGTCCCCAAATGATAGCAAAACTAATTTTTTTTAGTAAATGGTACTTGAACTTGGGCCCTTAGGAAGTAAGTAAACTTGAGAGGTCCCGGTTCTCAGAACCTTTTGAACATGCTATTATACGGCCCTGAAAATCACCCTCGTGGCTCCCTTTAGACCAACATATAATAGTTTTCCGTATACAGTTACAGATGCATGATTTTAGTACACTGACAGTAGGCCTTAGTCTCCTCGGAACATACGTTTTAATCACTCACATTGTCTCCGCAATTGTACACCAGGAATGCATTGACAGAGAGAATGACTAAGAAGAATGATGTTTACGATTTTGGTGTCGTTCTTTTAGAGCTCATCACTGGAAGAAAACCAGTAGACAAGACAATGCCTGAAGATCAACAAGATCTTATTACGTGGGTATGTTTCCCTAGTATTACAACGGTCTTTTAAACATTTTATTTATCCTTGTCAAGACTAACTCCGTCAACAATCACACCATAGGCGATCCCTTATTTATGTGCTGAGAATGTGGAGCAAATTGTTGATCCCAAGCTTAACGGCAGGTTCTCACTAGACGAAGTTGCTAAGGTTCTCCGGCCTCCTATTTCAAGTTTTCTTTTCCAGTGTACATATTGTTCTAAAAAAATTGACATTTTTTACTGAACTCTTTATTTTTCAATGGCCTGCTATCTGGTATTTTAGATGGCGGCAATGGCAGGGCTGTGTATTCAAAATGAACATGACTCGAGGCCTAACATGTCAACCGTAGTCAGGGCTCTCGAGGCTCTTGTGGAAGTCTACCCCTAAGGATTGATCGTGATGCGCGATGAGTTCACTGAGAGCAGTTGTTGTGCAATAGCAAGCATTTGAAAGGTGTTGTGCCAAACCGTGATGAACCGATCAATGTTTATGCATACCGCCCTGAGATGACTTATTTACGCCAAATCTTAACTCGTGTCATCGACGGCAGCTCCTTCGAAAGCCAAGTTAGACGAAACTTGAGCGTTTGGGTATAGTGTGACGCTTCTCATACTCCTCTCCTTTAGTCTACATTTTTAGGCATCAACTTTGCATCTTTGAAAGTAACTTGTACCTGTAATTAGACTGTTGATTCAAAAGTCTTGACATTGAACCGATTTTAGATAAAAAGCTATTAGAACAATTTTCTAAACTATAACAGTTTATCATTAAAATGGTCACATTTGTCTTTAAAATTACAATCTTCAGCTTGCAACGAAAAGTCTTGGTCTTCAAAGAGAATTTGTCAAATGGAAGTAAGCCAATAATCCAATTCTTAGAAATTACCTCATTTTGTAATAATCGCTAGTCTTACTTATAGAAATTACCTCATTTTGTAATAATCGCTAGTCTTACTTAAGACGGAGGTATCAATTTTTACATTAAAACGGGTTAAATATATTCCACATGGATATACAATACAATTTTTTTGCTTTACTTTATGAATTCTACTTAATCATTCATAGTTTCATACTATTTGATCTGTCTTAAACTTTAAACAAATATAACTGTCTTAAATGAGGATTTGCCTTTCAACTATCATCCCATGTTTTCAACGAAAGAATAAAATGGGTATACTCATTATTACTCATTAGACAGTTGAAAAATGAAATATTCATTTTGAGTCTCAATCAAATAATACGGAGTAAAAGGATTACGAAAAACAAATAAGGGTTTATGACAAATTCTTATTTCAGACGGACTAATTTTCTCTGAACAATAAGATGAGGATTCATTTTATGATCATAATCACAGTCATCTAGCTTATTTTACAGCTTATGATAAAATTTTTTCCAAAAACTCGTCTTATTGTTTCATTCTAAAACAGCTCGTTTAAATAAAGTAGATAAATTTTAAAAAAAATAGAATAAAATAGTTTCTTAATAACTTAGTTAATATTAAATTTACACATTTGGTACTTGGCTATAGTGGCGGAGGCCAGAATTTCAATTTAAGGGGGGCGAAAAATTTTAGGGCGGGGGAGAAGGGCGAATGACTACTAACCTAAGATACACTCGAAAATTTTTCGGAAATTTTAACTTAAAACTTCAAAAATTTCATACACCGGGGGCGAGCGCCCCTGCTAGCCCCCCAGCTCCCCCAAGCTTGGCTAGCTAGTTGGTTTACTAAATTTCCAAAAAAAAAGTTATTTTAAGAAGGAAAATGAGATGGCGCCACCCGGGGTATTATTGTAAATTCCTTACTTATTTTGCTTTCATTCATCAAAATTTGAAATTCAAACTAAATAGTGCTAAAGGGTAATATAGGAATTTAACATTATTAATTAGTTATAACATTAATATTGATAATTATAAATATTAAAAAACCTAAAAAATAGGCGTTTTTTGTGGGAACTATAACTATAACTATGAAACAAGAGTGTTTGATGCAATAAATATTTTCACATGCCTATTAAATACAGATTGAATCTTTGGCAGGATGGTATGTTAGTGCAATCGGAAGGGGCTTGAGAGAACTACATGGGTTCGAGCCCCTTTTACAACGTTTTTGTTATTATTTTTTTTTAACAATTTGTTTTAGCTAGAATTTGAATAATAGAGTTGTCGTTTTGGCGATTAAAGTGATTGAATCCAAGTTTATTGGACCGTCTTATTATATAATGAATTAAGACAATAAATATGATAAAGTATACTCTTATCTTGTTTTCTTGTGCTCCCTTTTTTATGTAGGTGATTTGTGTATGTTTTTTTTTAATCTTCGTGAGCCGTATTCAAACCAAAGGTAAACAATTCACTCAGACGAAGGGACTATATAATTTGATAAAAAATTATCGCGACATTTAATACTTTTTAGTTTATATTGATGATGAAATTATACGTTGAAATATATTTATAAAGTATTATGTTGTCAAATAAAGTTATATCTAAAATACACAAGTGTTAATGAATTGAACTGAACTTAGTCGTGCATAACTGCACAGTACTAAAATGAGTTTAGCTAAGATAAACATAAATATTTTGAAAGATGGTGAAATATAAGTTAAGCTTAATTAAATTGAATTGAATTGAAACGGCCTAAATTGAGCTTAATTAAATTAAAGTAAGTTGCATATAACTAGAGTACGTAAAGCTAAGTTCGAAACCCGTCTAAAAATCTTTTTGATGTTTTTTTAAAAAAAAAACTTTTGGCGAAATACTTTATTGAATTTTCGGCGATAACTTCGCCAGTGAAACCGATGATTTTCGGCTAAAAAAATGTGAGCATCACAAGTACTCCAGTAGCAATTGAACCTAATATTTAATTTGGAGCAAACTATATTTAATCAATCGATTGATTGTGAAAGAGAATTGAAGGAAAAAAAAGGCAAAGAATAACGTCGTAATATTTTTTGGAACCCAGTAGATGAACAATGATGAAGAAAATTTTGTAAATAAATTAATGTAGTTTTGGTGTAAATATTATTCCAATTAATTTAAATTAGTTAAGGGTTTTATTTTAGTTGAAGAACTAAGAGATAAGGTAAAATTACATATCTATCCTTAAACATTTAGTGCAAAAAAAAATTAATATTTTTTTTTCTTATTTTTTTTTATCTTTTTTATTATGGTGGCGCCGAGATTCAGCGCCACCGGGTGGCGCCCTATCGCCATCCTTTTAATAAGAATATAAAAAGTCGGTAGCTACTCACATTTGACAAAAGTCATCAGCCTCACATGAGGCCATGACAGTGTGTTACACAAAATGAAAAATATATAAATCTTCAACAATAATGTCTAACTTAATCATAATCTATACTTGTATATATAACCCAACTTTTACTTACATAATTCCCAATTTTTAACAAAACATAATCACCAAAAAAAAACACAAGAAATTTTACTAAAATGGATATATTACCAAGAGCAGTTTATACGTTAAATGATTTAAAAGAAATGACTGATTATTTTAGTCCAATGTCATTTGTTGCAAAAGGGAATCATGCATGGGTTTACCATGCTCGAATTACTTGGCAAGAGGCTGCTGTTAAGAAATTGGATTATTCGAGTTTCGAAATGGATTCGGATGATGATTTCCTAGCTCAGGTAATAAAATTCTATTTTATTTTTGTTATTATGTTTGGAAAATTTTGAGTGTGGGGTCTTAAATGTCAAGTTTAATATCGAGTAACACGACTAGGTTAATATGTCATTTTCTTTCGTTCTATCAATAATACTCTGTAAATTAGAACCAAATAAGACGAGTTTTTCGCTCCTCTAGCAATAATAAATTTTAGTTAAAATTTCCGATTTTAATACTTTGGTTGTTTTCGGCAGGTGAATGTGCTCTCTACACTACAACATGATCATGTAACCCCGTTAATAGGTTACTGTATGGAAGAAGATAACAGATACTTGGTTTACGAGTTTGCGACTCTTGGTTCCTTATATGATGTATTACATGGTACTTAACATGTACCCTCGTGTCAGTCATTTGTTTACCTTTGTTTAAAATTAGACGACTTTTGTATTTGTTTTCTTAACGGTTTGATTTTCTAAGGTCAGGAAGGAAAGGAATAGAAGGTGCAGAGCCAGGACCGATGCTAACTTGGGCTCAAAGAGCTAAAATTGCGTATGGTGCGGCCCAAGGTCTCGAGTACCTCCATGAGACGATTGATCCACCTATTGTTCATGGCGATGTTAGATCTAGCAATGTTCTATTGTTTTCTGACTTCGAGTCCAAAATTGCTGATTTCGACTTGAAAAGAGCGGTGCCAGACAGTGCAGTGCCGTATACCAGATCCCCTGGATCATATGGCTACAATGGCCCAGAGTACGCGCTCTTCTTCTACTGTCTCTCGAGAAACACAAAATATGGGTGAAACGGTCTGATTTCTCCTTGTTTTCTGAAACAGGTGTGCCATGACAGGAAAAATGACGGAAAAAAGTAATGTGTACAGTTTCGGAGTCATCCTCTTAGAGCTTTTGACAGGAAAAAAGGCAGTACATTATACATTGCCAAAAGGGCAACAAAGTCTTGTTTCCTGGGTACTTTTCTTTCCCTTAATATGAATTTCCATTATCGGATTTATTGCGTTTCAAACATCTTTCACTTTTCTCATTATTCATTCCGCTGCTCACAATGTTACACCAGGCAACTCCCTTTTTAACTGATGACAAAATTGAGCAAATCGTTGATCCCAAGCTTAATGGCGACTTTCCTCCAAAAGCCGTAGCTAAGGTTCTCTTCCACTTTGAAGAGTTAAGAACGATTTACACCTAAGAGGGGGAGGGGGTGAATTAGGTGTACTTTTAAAAATTTCTATTTAACTTGCTTATTTGATAACACAAGTAAGAACAATTAAATACAAGACTTGAGAAGCTTAATTGAATTTAAGTTCACAAGAAGTACAGCAAGTCTAAGTCACAGTATGAAGAACTGTGACACAGACAAGGCAGCAAGATATGCAGTACGTCACAGTATGGAAGACTGTGGCGCATACATAATAACGAGATGAGTAGTAAGTAAATATTAAGCAGCGGAATGTGAAAGTAAATGAACAAACAAGACGATGTTTTTAAATTGGTTCAGCTTCTACTCCGAAGCCTACGTCCAATGTTATTTTATTGCTTGTTTAGAAATTTACTCAAACTTACTAAACCCCTTACAATGAAAATAACTCGCCAACCAACCCCGGTTGCACTCAAACTTAAAGCTACTCCGCTTCAAGAGTTTTTGTGTTCTATCTCACAGGTTTACAGAGTCTTGAATCTCAATCGTTCACTTAATGAACATGGAGATCACAATTAAGACTTAAACACGAGATCATGGAACAAACTTAGATGTCACAGTGCAGCAAACTGATACATGGAGAATTACAGCTCTTTTAAAAAAAATGATTGAAGACTTTAAACTTAAAACGATTTTGCAAACACTTGAAAACAAAGCTTTAAACTCAGAAATTATTTGCAAAGTTTCTTAATAAATGCTCTTGAAAGTCTTGGTTATGAATGGCAAAGTGTGAGGCTATTTATAGAGGAAGAGTGTGTAACTTAACACAACATCTATCTAATGGGTTTTATGATAAAGAATCACTTTAAAATCTTCTTAGTACAATCATTTGTGAGGCTCAAGAGTGCTGCCATTTTTTCAGAAAAAAAGGAAGTGTGTTTCCATAATTCTTATGGGAACCATAAATTACTTGTGACCATTGGTTAATAACCAAGTGACCATTGGTTAATAACCAAGTGAGTGTACTTAGCTTCTCAATTAAGCAAACTTTTCTCTTTCAAACTTGTAATTTGTTTCTTTGAAAATCAGAAATCATTTAGAAAGATATAGTTGAGTATTTTGACAAATAAACCCATTCGAAAATTTCTCCTTTCGTTGTATCAGAAACACAGTGCCACAGTGACGTGCACTGTTGCATGGTTTTGCAGCCACTTGACAAACTAAGAATGTTACAC
Organism: Heliosperma pusillum; assembly: GCA_022085475.1. Taxonomy (NCBI): domain Eukaryota; kingdom Viridiplantae; phylum Streptophyta; class Magnoliopsida; order Caryophyllales; family Caryophyllaceae; genus Heliosperma; species Heliosperma pusillum. Next base: position 7,048 of record JAIUZE010019847.1, read on the forward strand.
TACTTCGTTTACAACATTCGACTTAGGCTATGACTTTCTTCATCTTTGATCATCCTTGCACCATCCTTGAGAAATAATTGAGAGCTTCAAATGCTATAAATCATAACTAAGAAGCAAACCATTAAATGACAATGAAACTTGGCATCATCAACCAAGTATGGCTCTAACACACTTCCTTGATTTTTGTCAAATAACCTACTTTTGTCTAATAAGCTACCTGTAAGGCTGAAATGTCTGGCCAAACAGAGCCAATACCGCTTCTTCTAAGAAAGATGGTTTATACGAATAGTTAAACATGTAAACTAACTACGTAATTTTCAGGTGGCAGCATTAGCAGGGTTGTGCCTTAATTATGAGCCAGATTTCAGGCCAAACATGACAATTATGGTCATGGCTCTAGAGTCGCTTCAAGAGAAGCCAGAAGCTTCTAATGAGGTCGTATGCGAAGGATCAGTGAAGGTTTACACGATGGATGAATTAAACGAGGCGACCAACAACTTCAATCACATGTCACTGATTGCAAAAAGTTCTTATGCCTCAGTTTTTCGTACTTACTACAACACTGGCCAACTGAATGCTGTAAAGAAACTAGATATGAGTAATGCACAGGATTCGGATGCTGATTTTGCAGCTCAGGTATTTGTAAAGACTCGTTAAGAAAAGAATCGATTTGATTTCCCCAATGCATCAGAGAGTCTTTACAGCTATTGTTTACTTATTTGCTACAGTTGTCAGTAGTTTCGGCTTTAAAGCACGATAACCTTACAGAGCTATTGGGATACTGTCTGGAAGAAAATAACAGAATTCTCGTTTATGAGTTCGCAACAATGGGCTCCTTGCATGATGTGTTATATGGTATTTCACTTTCTAAGAAAAAATTCCAAGTCACTTTCGAGTATAAATTTGTAGGCGTTCATTAAGGCCTTGATTTTTCCTGGACAGGAAGGAAACAAATTTCCGGCGCAGAGCCAGGACCTGATCTTACGTGGGATCAGAGGGCTAGAATTGCCTATGGTGCAGCAAAAGGTCTCGCGTACCTCCACGAAACAGTTTACCCGCCTATTGTTCATGGCGGCGTCAGATCAAGCAATGTCCTCGTGTTCGACAGTTTAATACCAGGCGGTTACTACTCTAAAATTGCAGACTTCAATTTCACAAATGCATTGTTAGGCACCACAGAAGACTTCGGGTATGTCCACCCCTGAAATCCTGTGCTTTATTGTTTAACCAATAATAGGACCGTCTTAAAAAAGTCTTACTCGAATTATATGTTTTCATTAATAATTTTAATCACTGTCACCTAGACCTGTCAAACGGGTCAGGCGAGCGGGTTACAAGTCGGTCATTTCCGGTTCAGGTCAAGTACGAGCCGGGTCTACTTCGGATTTGTACGGGTTAGGTTTAGACGGGTTTCAGTCGGTTTTTTGGGTCGGGTCATCTTTTAACGGGTCTACTTGCACTGTCTTTCTACTTCTGTATAGGAGCGATGACTTGGTAGAGAAAAGAAGTTGGAAGACTGATGTTTACGATTTTGGCGTTGTTCTTTTGGAGCTCTTGACGGGAAGAAAGCCGGTAGATGATATATTGCCAGAAGAGCAACATAATCTTGTCAAATGGGTATTTTGTCCTATCATCATCTAACCATTATTCCTGTCTGTTAAACAGCTTAATGATCCTTACAGTTTATTGACTCCGTCGACAATGTTTCGCCACAGGCAACCCCTTATCTCAATGCCGAGAATGTGGAGCAAATCATCGATGGCAAACTAAACGGTGACTTTTCGCTAGAGGACGTTGTTAAGGTTCTCATCCTCTCCCTTGCTTCCACAGGAAAGTTCATTTGATTTTCTCTCCTTTGTAATCTGAAACCGAACTTTTCGTTTTCAGATGGCAGCAATTGCAGAGTTGTGCATTCAAGATGACCCTGACCTGAGGCCTTACATGTCAGCTGTGGCTGAGGCTCTGGAAACCTGATCTACATGAACGGTAATTTCACGCAGATGTCAACTAGCTTAAATTCATGAGCGTTGGTACTTATGACCTTGGTTCGAATCCCGCCAACATCAAAATCACCGTTGTGACTCCCTTTACACCAATAAAAATTAACGCTAATTTTGCACTATTATCATTTGTCATTTTGACATGTTAAAGCACAATCAGTTCATTTATGAGGGTACATGACGTATGTCGAGGACGAGATTGTAGAGGAAGCGGAGCGTGTCGAGGTCGATGAAAGACGGCATGGAGATACATTATATACCATCTGATGTATTATTTAGTTTACCTTCTTTTCCTTTAAGCTAACCCCATACAATAGAATCAATAATGTTAATGTTTTTTTTCCTCTTTTAACTCTGTGGATAATGTAATTTATTCTTCTGTCATTTTCTGTTGCTAGAATAAAGAATGGCATTTAAAAAATGGTTTCATAACTGACATTCCTCAAACCCAAATTAAATTGTAGAATAAAACCATCTTACATCTGAGATGGTCATTTTTATTGGTTTAACAAGCATTTCTTACCATCAATAAATGAACGTTTTCATATATAAAAGGACCGACTCACTTTCAGACTGCTGCGGGCTTGCCATCTTTCCTGGGATCAGATACTCCGGTTAAGGTTCCAGAATTTACATTCCCAGTTTTCCTGCCATGATCAATTGACTTTCCAAATGTTTGAACGATAAGCTGACAGATTGCTTGAATCCCGACTGACTCGAGGTGGTGACCCCGCTTTTTCAAGAAACCCCTCCTTTCTTCGGACAGCTCTATATGCTCCCCGTTGATCACCGTCACATTCTCATAGTACACGACGTTTGGCATTAACTGCACAGCATCAAATATTAATCTAACTGTCGAGATTTGTCGATTTAGTAAAGTAACAATAGAAGAAGTCTGGATACCTTGGGGTAGACCCTTGGACTCTGAACAGCAGCAAGAGGGTCCATTCTTAGAACAAAGTGGTTGATGAAAACCTGAGTTACGGCCGCGATTATGTTTGATCCACCACTACCACCAATCACCCCAGCCAACTGGCCATCCTGACAAATACACAAAATCAAAGATATAGTCGAAAGTTGTTTCTAAGAAATATCAGGAGCATTCCACAATGTTAACTGAGGCCCTTTACCTTTAAAACAATGAGGGGAGTCATGGCCGACAAGGGCCTTTTACCGGGTTGTATAAAATTTGCAGGAGCCGGGGGAAGGTTATTTTGTGATACTGCTGTCGGGATTGAGAAATCATCCATTTCGTTGTTTAGCACGATCCCTGTGGAAGGAGATAGCATCATTGCCCCGAAAGGATAGTTCACAGTTGTCGTTAATGACACCGCGTTCCTCTCTGCATCAACAATGCAAAAATGGCTGGTTCCATTGTCCTGCAGCTGAATCCACCTGCAAAATGCACAATTTACCCATTTTTGGGACTGATCAGACCGGTTTGGTCAATTTTTGTTAGGTTTAATTGCCTCTAGGCGAGCTGGTCGAAGTTGATCTTTGCGTACCTGCCCTGGTAGTATTCAGGAGGGAAAGTTGTATTATCATATATCTTGTGCCAGATTTTCCGTGCAAAAGACGGAGAAGTCATTTTGGAGACGTACTTAGAAACATCTACGTAGTCAGGGTCACCCAAGTTCATTCTGATAGCTAACATATGTTTCACAGCTTCAATCAGCCTATGTAAGCCAAGTGAACCTTCAAATGCCTTTGAGCTCCCATAGTTCTTTAAAATGTTTACAATCTGCTTTCCATCACAACAACGACAACATTACCGCAGTGCCTCAATGGCTCCCGTACAGGGTAGGGGGTGTACGCAGTCTCACACTCTCACCCTTGTGTTAGCAACAGAAAGAGACTGTTTCTGAATGACCCAAACAGTCTTTTGTGTTTGACATTTGCAGTCGTGTATGAGAAACGTTGGGCAAAGGGACATAAGATTTCGCTCGAAGGTCACTAAAAGTGAAAGAACTTACCATGGCTAGTCCTAGGGTTCCGCTCGAAGGAGGTGGCATCCCTAGAATCTTATACCCCATAACGTCGACACCTAAAGCATCCTTCACTTTGACTTTGTAGTTCCTGAGATCCTTCATTGTTAGAATACCTCCGGCCTTTCTAACGTCGTTTACCAATTTCTTACCGATTAAGCCATTATAGAAGGCTTTTGGCCCTTGCTTAGCAACTGCCTTTAGACTATCTGCAAGCTTTTTGTTATAGCATGTGTCTCCTACCTTCAGCATTCTCCCATTTGGTGCGTAAACACGTCGTAAGCCAGGGTCAGCCATGATTTTGTCTTCGTATTTTTGGAAGTAAGTTGCTAGATAGGGAAATATTAGGAAGCCATTGTCGGCATAATGTATTGCAGGTCGGAATAGAGTTAGCCACGGAAGGCGGCCATACTTTTTCCATGCTTCATATAGACCTGCTAGCTCACCCGGCACACCCATTGACAAGGGGCCTTCATATTTTGCCTTGGGATCATTCTCGTACATGTTCTGTTTTGTTTTAAGCATCAGAGTTAGTGCCGTTACAGACTGCCTTTATTTTTGCAAGTTTCTGCACACTGACCTGGGAGTTAGTCTTGTGTAAGGCGGTTTTACAATAATATAGTAAAACAGATCCAAACACAACCCTATTAGTGGGTAAAATGGTTATTAAAAGATCCTGTTTTACGATAAATTTGGGTAAAACCGTCTTTACAAGTATTGGAGTAGAGTCAGAGCAATAAGCGGCTCGAGTAAAATACTCACATCAAACAATTAGTCATGAAGTGTACTATTAAAGAAGGAAGACAGTAGTAGAAAAGAACCTCAGAGGCAGCAGCAGGAGCAGTTTCTCTCATATTAAACGCAAGCGCTTTAGAAGTTGCAGCGGAACGAACAACCATGAAAGCTCCACCACCAATTCCACTAGCCATAGGATTGACCACCCCAACACACAGGGCTGTAGCGACAGCAGCATCGACAGCATGTCCTCCCTTTCTGAGCATTGATGCTCCAACCTTTGAGCAACGAGCGTCATCAGCTGCCACAACCCCAACCTCTGACTCCACAATGTTCTGGCCAGAGACTTGAACCTTGCGGTTGAACTCGACATGCTCTGAACTTGTCCGGCTGCTCGTAAGAGCAAGGCCTAAAATTTGAGAGTCACGTACAAGATGTAATAGACATAGGTATAAAATTAAAGAAACAAAACTTACAGTGAGTTTCATCTATATAATACACTAAGAACTTGGTTATTTTAGTGATTTCGTTTTTTCATAGATTAACCTAATTTCCTTTCCTCTGAAAAGAACTAACGAATAATATAGAACCTCAAGGTCGTTGGAGTCTTATTATTTAAACAAATAATTTTGCTGTTATAGTTACTTGAGTCGTAATATAAAAATGGGTTGATGAGATACATATGATGAAACGTTGCTGTTATGACTACTTGAGTCGTAATATTATACGAGTATTTAGTAGTTAGTACAAAACATGTGAAATAAATATATAGTATCTCTTAGGTAAGCTCCATGTGAAATTAGGGATCAGTTAACATGGAATTGCAGAGATGATGAAACAACAAGACATGCCCTGTTCGGATGTGTCGTTCTCCATTAGTAGCATTCTCAACTCGAGCAGACCTTTCATTGATACCTTTGCCGACATGAATTTTTTTTTATAAACTGGGATACCGTCGACAACAATGTATAATTTCCTCGCGTGCTTTCATGAAGAGTTGCAGTGTTCCAGGATGGTGAGGCGGGTTTTGGAGGCGTGGCGCGGAACTAGCGAGGTAGGCTCAGGGTAACTGTTGTGAGAAGGGTAACGCTGGGTACTCGAGAATTGCTTGGATTTGATAAGATCGTAGTAGAGACAGACATTTTAGAATGTTAGAAGGTTGTCTACGGCCTACGGACAGGCAGGAAGTACGCTTTTCGTCGTGACAACTCACTAATCACTATCAATGATATCGACTTTACTCAATGTCTTCTTCTCAAGTTACAAGTACTGGTAATTTAGTTAATTTAGTTGCTCATTATAGCTACATTTCAGCCTTTTCACGAGGTTGCGCATGTTTCTATACAAACTTCTCACAGAGCACCATTAATTTGGCGAATCTTGATTTCTTTTTCAATCAATGAAGTCCAAATCCTTGCTGGAAAAAATAAGAAGTCGGTGTACCGTATAACCATTCATTTGAGTTCATCTTAAATCGGCTTGTTTACACCCCAAGCAAGAAGAGAGGAAAGACAGGCTGCAAGAGCAGCAAGCGCTAATTGTTCAGGCTGTCATCTTTCGTGACCGGAAAAACCACTAGAAGATATTTGGTAACTAAATACTACAAAGCAAAGTTACTGATTCGGTATGGATTACATCAAGGACATTGCAAAGTAGACACAGTTCATACCGAAGGGCTCAAAGAGCAACGTGATTCAACTATGACTTGAGGTGAAGCTCCAGTTTGATCAAATTATACGGACATAATTAAGCTACTGGTAGACGAGAGCTGGCTTTGATTTGCAGGGGTAATTGACTCAATCTATTAAGACAGTTACGCTTTATTGATTAACTGATCTCGACTTCTCTCGCACCATATAAAACAGGTACAACTTCGAAGTTTATTAAATGAAAATAGTAGTTTTGATTAACGGTGTATATAAAAACAGATTTCCACGCATCAAAGTCATAGTCGACATTTGTTATCATCAAATTCAATTAAGACAATATAAACAAGATGGAGGTAGTACATGATAATACCACACATTTACATTGGGAGCTAAGAGATGAAATAATTAGTACTCCGTAACTCTTTAGCACAAAAAATTAGCACGCCACGTATAATTACCTCTTAGTAGCTATGTGAGTTCGTCACAGGGAGACTTGAGAGTGTTTTTTGGAGCACTAATCCATGGAGTACCTGCAATAGCAAATCTCCAAAGTGCATTTACATGCTCGGGCAAGGCATAGTCAATGCCAACACGTGGACCAATCAGGATCTTTTCTGGCTTCGGTCCGTCTAGAAGCTCTAAGCCACCTTAAACAGCAAAACATTTGTCTCTTGTCTTAGAAAGTAGAATTCATTCATTTAACATTGCAAATATGAGATGATAATATCTTTACCAGGTTCATAAAGTGGGTGACTAGACCATTCTGTTGATAATCCAAGTGCTTGACCAACCTAAAAATGAGTAATTTTTAGACTTGTATGGATACTTAAGATGTTCTTGCAAAAGAGAAAGTCCTTTATAAAGAAGATCTAAACTCTCAAGTATTAAATGATTATCAGTGAGTCTCCCTTAAGACAGTCTTAACTAAAGACGAGAAAAATGCCACCATTTTATACTAAAAAGTGACCATTTAATAATAAAAAGTTATAACTACAAATCTACAATTGTCACTTTCTAACAATAGAGTGATGGTAACTTTTTGTCAATTAATATTCACATTTTATCGTAAAATGGTCACATTTTATCGTAAAATGGTCACATTTTATCGTAAAATGGTCACATATTATCCGCCTTAATTTTAAACGGCCGGAGCCGTCTAAAATGAGGATTTGGGAACGATTAATAGGAGAATATAGTAAGTCGCTCAGCTCAGCTCCACGATACGTGTCTTACCAGACATGGCTCATGGAAATTCCGTAGCCTTATATTCAACCAAACACTTTCAACATGTGAAGCAATATCAAATCTTTGAAAAAAACAACGCCCGCAAAAGTGAAAAACCATTGAAGTAAACACCTTCAGAACCATTCGCAAAGCAAACATCTATTATATACAACAGGGTTTTGGCGCTAACCTTGCCTGGACCTGTGAGAAGAACAGGCTTATTGGTAATCTGACCTCGACGCTGCTGAATGGTGGTCAATCCTGTGGCAAGGATGCAACTAATTCAGAAAAAAGGACTGTCAAATAAGTTTCATGTCCTATCTTCGTTGTCCAATCAAAACCAATTGAATGCAGTTAAATTCACCTAATTCATGTTTCTAGACACACGAACAAAGCATCATATGCGTAATTTATCACATCCTACGACATGGACAAAAATGCCCAGTTCCAACTCAAGGGCAACTGATGACAACTGAACAACATTCATTCAACTAAAAAAAGACAGTGATTATTGCGCAAGTGAGACCATCCCAAACCCTTATGCGTCCGTCCTAAATTATTATGTTAATGGTTGATCTCAGGTGTTAGACTGTCTCATATAATTTTTTGCGAAACATAGATGATGCATTAACTGTACTGCTGTACATGTATAGCATCACACTGCAAAGAATGTAGAAGTTACAATCAATTACCGCAAACAGGAGCACATGAACGTATTAACACAGCCGCCCCAACGCCTTCCTTGTCAGCAACAACGTTAAGCATCATGTGAATACCATAGCAGAGATACACATACGCGTGCCCACCTGGTCCAAACTTCACAAATTCAGCAAGTCAAACAATCAAAATTTCAGCATTAAAAAAAACAAAAAAAAAACTCATTTTCCACAAAAATATTACAAATACAAATCAATATTTAATATAATCACCACATGTCAATGTCTCACCATAGCTGCCGTTCTAGCGGTAGCGCCAAAGCGGCCGTGACAAGCTGAATCATTTGGTCTATAAGCTTCCACCTGCAACATTTCAAAACCCATTTCACAATACTCCTTACCCATTAATTAAATTAATCAAAACAACAAAACAACCTATTTTCTCTCATTGAATCATTTCATCAAACACCTGGTGCGCATGGTAAGAAAACAAAAGAAACAGCCATCCCACCTCAGTAATCTGCAGAATTACGTCGTCTCGGCGAATAAACTTGCCAAGAAGAAGAGGTGCAAGATCAAGGGCATCAATGGAGCAAAAATCACGATCCAAAATGCGCAAATTATGGTAATCAAGCTCTAAATTGTTTATAATTGGACGCTCTGGAGAAATTGGGGGTTTAATTTTCAATGGGGATTTAGATTTTGAACGAATTTTCAATGCTAATTGAGATTGAGATGAATGTTTGATTACAGAGGTAGAATTAGTTGATTCAATTGATTTAATGGCGCGTTTTGATCGTCGAGGTCCAGTCATGGCAGAAGGAGAGGGAAGAAGTTGACTTGTAAATTGAATGTTTTTAAAAGCATTCGTATTATACATTTTACAATAGTTATTGTGTACGATCGTATTTTGAGACGGTTTTTTTATATATTAAAATATTTCTTTACTAGATTTTATGCCCGTGCATCTACGTTAATGTCATTTTCATAATTTTCCTAGAACAATTAACTTCTAAAAATAAACTTTTGAAATTTTAAGACTATAATAAAATATACTCCGTTATGTTTAAGAAAGTAATATTAATATATTGATTCAACTTCTATTTTAAACATATTTTACCAATCTTGCCAGGAATCAAGTTATACTTTATCCATATGACTCGAAAAATGATCCAAGGTACCCCAGAATCAAGTTATATTTGATCTATATGACTCGAAAAATGATCCAAGGTACCCAAGAATGAAGCTCTCTAAAACAATGCTTAAGAGAATCAAAAGATTGTATTAGTATCTTCACCACACTTACATTATTTTTCAAGGTGGGATATATATATAACATATTAAGAATTACACCAAATATGTGCAAATAATATATGAGACTTTATACTTTAATAATAACATTTTTTTTTACTACGAATTAGATTATAATACAAATTTTTAGAACTCTTCAACACAATACTTAAGAGACTTAAAAAATTGTGGGTTTATACCTAAGTTCAAGGATGACTACTATTTATAATCATAGAATCACCATATGTTATAGTAATTTTTTGATGTGGGACAATTTACTATTTATATGTAATATATTCACCATACATACATAATTCTTCAATGTGGGACTAATAAAAAACTAAATACTACACCATCTTTTTCTATATTAGAATAATAAAAGAATATTTTAAAGGTCACTTATTATATTTTAAAAGTCTTTTATTAACAATATAAAAAAGATGATCATATTTATGATCACTCCACCTTATGATAATTTTTCAATATGGGACAATTTTACTATTTATACATAGTATAAATTCACCAGTCACCATACCTACATTGTTTTTCAAATAACACATTAAATAATTTATCATCAAAATTATTATTTATGATACTTTTCTAAATTAATTTTTAATGATGTAAATTAAACTCTAATTTAGATTATAATACAAACTTTTAAGAGATCTTTAAGACAATATGTAAGAGACTCAAAAGATTTTGGGTTGAAACTTTATTTCCAAATATGATTCCTATTTGTAATCATAAGATCACCCACCTTATGATAATTTTCTGATGTGGGATAATTCTACTATTTATAAGTAGTATATTCACCATACCTACATTATTTTTCAATGTGGGACAAATAATATATATACTAAAAATGACACCAAGTATGTGCAAATAAATAGTATGAGTTTCTATACTTTCGAGGTTTCTGTTGCCATGCACGAATGTAACTATATTATCTTCATAATTTTTATTATGATACTTCAATTTTTGTATAATACTTTTCTAAATTAATTTTTGATGATGTAAATTTAACAATTGTGGAGATAATAACACACAAACTTTTAAGAGATTTCTAAGACAATACTTAAGCTAGAGACTTAAAAGATTTCACTTTGATATATAAGGTCAAAGGATGATTCCTATATATAATTATAGGAGATTTTACTTTGATATATAAGGTCAAAGGATGATTCCTATATATAATTATAGGATCACCCACCTTATGTTAATTTTACCACTTCAAAAATCGTGTGCCTCTCTCTTATCTCTTTACTTTTCGTTATTTCGTTATTCGCGCTTACTTTGATTAATTAATTAGTTGATTTTAATTCATAAGATCAAATAATTAATTACATATCATATAAATCGAAAAAGTGGGGCTAGTTTTTAAATACTCAATTCACCCCCCCCCCCCTCTTTCGTATTCGATCAATAGACTCTACAATTGGTATCAGAGCCTCGTGCTCTTGATTGCCTTACAGCAAGGAGTCTGATCCATTTATCTTTTTATTTTTATTTATTTTTCCGCTGCATTTAATTTTATTTTAATGGATTCCAAACATCTGAAGTGTCCCGTATTCGATGGAAAGAACTACAGTTTATGGAAAAATATGATGACCCATTTCATAAAGGGTAACGATTGGGAGTGTTGGCTAATCATTAAGAATGGTCCTAATAAGATCATGCTTGGAACGGCCACTGGCACTTCCATCGAAAAGAAAGAAGATGACTATGTTGAGGCAGATTATAAGAAAGCTGAGAAAAATTCAAAGGCTATTAGTCTGTTGCAAAACGGCATGACCCATACTGAATTTGATCGTTTCTCATCTAGTTCTACTGCCAAGGAAATATGGGATGGTCTTGAGTTAGCTTATGAGGGGACCACTGTTGTCAAAAAGCAACGCATAGCTCTACTTATGCGAAAATACGAATTGTTCTCCATGGAACAAAATGAATCGCTTGACAGCATGTCTACTCGCTTCTCCAGTATCATTAATGAATTGAAAAATCTTGGAAAAACTTTTGACTCCGAGGAAATTGCCAGGAAGATCCTTAGAAGTCTATCTAAACGATGGAGACCTAAGGTGACGTTAATTGAGGAATGTAAAGACCTATCTGACCTATCTTATCAAGAGCTACTTGGAACCCTAATGGCTCATGAGATTACTCTTGATGAAGATGCGGCAAATGATAGTAATAGCAAGAAGGTGGCTTTACAGGCCGAATCTAGTGAAAGACAAGATTCGGATCTTGAAGATGAAACAATGTTATTTGCTAGACGTTTTAAGAAAAAATTCTTTAACAAACCACAAGGCAAAACGTTTAACAATAACACTAACAAATCTTACAAAAAGCCAATTGAGTCAAAAGGGTCTCTTTTAAGTCGTGGTTGCTTCAAATGTGGGGATAATGATCACATGATCAAGGATTGCCCCACATGGAAGAAAATCAAAGACAAAAATCAACGAGACAAAACCAAGAAGGAATTCAAGCAAGGGATGATGGCTTATTGCTGGGGAGATCTCGACACAGAGGACGACGAGTCAGAGGAAGAGGAAGTCGCCAACTTGTGTCTAAGCAACGTCAGTCTTGACCTAATTTCGGACAGTGACAATGAAAGCGAATCCGAGATGTGTCTTGTTGGCAACTCAGATTCAGAACCAGATTCAGAAGATGACGAAGAGGTGAGTCATCTTGAACTTAAAAAGCAAGTTAAGAATTTATCTAAGAAGTCTTTAATTAAGTATTTTGAAGAAGCCTTAGATCATTGTCATGAGCAGAGTCTAGAATTGAAATATCTTAAAGAACAAATTCTTGATATTGCTGAGGAAAACCAACTTCTTAAGGCCAAAGCTAAAAAGCTCAAGTCTAAAGTTATGGCAACTTCAGCTATAACTTCAGACAAGATAAATGTTGAGAAAGAAGCTCTTGAGTCTAAAGTTATAGCTAATGAAGCTATAATCTCAGAGTTGAAGCTCAACATTAAGCACCTTCAAGCCAAAGTTATAGCTAATGAAGCCATAACTTTAGAATTGAAGAAAGTCAATGAGCTTTTACAATCTCAAGCTAAGGCAAAGGAAGTTGTTATTCTTGATCATGAGAAAGTAAATTCTTTTCTTTCTCAGCAATTGAAAGATTTGAAGGCTGAATTCTCCCAAGCCAAAAGTCAACATAATGAGGAGAAACTTATCTTGAACAAACGTTTTAATGATTTTCGTGAAAACTTCAAAAAGAACAATCCCTCCAAAGACTTGAATGTAGATCATTCGTCGTGTGAAAAAGAAATTCAGTCTTTGAAGGAATTGCTCCTACATGCACGAAAAGTTCATGATAAGTGGGAAGGAAGTCAAAAGGTCTTAGACTTCCTTACCGAACAGTCTAACAATAACATGAAGACAGGTCTTGGTCATGAATGCTATAGTCGTAGAGACCATGATAAATGCAAATCCACTCCTTCTGACCGTGATTTCAGAAGAAGGAAGTACTTCAATCTTTCAGAATATCTGATTTGCAATTATTGTGGTCACAACGGTCATGTTAAAGATAATTGTGTCAAATATGTCAACGATAACAAAAATCAAACTGATTTTGTGAAAGAACATGACGTGTCTAGTGTTAATGAGTCTGAACCTGAATCTCAACGTGATGAGATTAGAAACAATGAGTTCAGGTGGTTTTATGACATGACTTTCGATTACACATCTGTACCTTCAAAATCTAAATCTTATGTGAATCAGAAGCAGTCATTTAAACCTAATGTGCGTCACAACAATAACAAACAATATAATAAACCTAGCAAACCCTATCCTAAAAAGAAAAGAATTGTTAAACAGGTATGGGTTAGGAAGGATCAAATACATAGAGCCACTAACCACAAAGGACCCAACTTAGCGTGGGTACCTAAAAGCTGTACTTGATTCTCTTGCAGATATTAGTGAAAGAAAATAATCTATGGTATCTCGACAGTGGTTGTTCGAGACACATGACTGGAAACAAGAATTTATTTCTTTCACTAGAACCCTTCAACGGTGGCAAGGTCACCTTTGGAGACAACACGAAGGGCAACATAATCGGTGTAGGTAAGATTGGTATATCTTCTTCACATGCTATTAATAATGTATATCTGGTAGATGGCCTTAAGCATAACTTGCTAAGTATCTCTCAATTATGTGACAAAGGAAACAAAGTCGTTTTTCATTCAAATGTTTGTCGTATCATAGTTGAAGGAACTAGTAACGTTATCTTAGAAGGCTTACGTAAACGGAACGTGTATATGATTGATTTAAACAAAGTCACTACAAGTTCCTTTACGTGCATGAAAGTCACTGTGGATGATTCATGCTTGTGGCACAAGAGGTTTGCACACATCAGTCCAACGATTTTAAAGAAACTTAAGTCTTGGGATCTAGTGGAGGGTTTACCCTCAATCAAATTCGAACAAGAAAAGATGTGTGACTCATGTGCCCGTTGTAAACAAGTTAGATCTTCATTCAAACCGAAAAGAGTAGTAAGTACAGAGCGTCCACTTGAGTTGGTACACATGGATCTATGTGGACCTATGAAAGTTAGAAGCCGCGGTGGATCAAGGTACGTATTCGTCCTAGTCGACGACTACTCCAGGTATGTAAGGCCTATCTTTCTATTTACTAAAGATGAAACTTTCGATGAGTTTGTAGTACTAATGAAGCTCGCCCAAAACAAGTATGATAAAAAGTTAGTTTCCATTCGTACGGATCATGGCACCGAATTTGATAATCAAGCTTTTATAGAATATTGTAGGGAGAATGGTGTAGGACATAACTTTTCTGCACCACGAACCCCACAACAAAATGGTTTCGTGGAACGTATGAATAGAACATTAGAGGACATGGCCCGCACTATGCTTTTGTGTAGTGGCCTTCCTAAGAGCTTTTGGGCAGAAGCCATAAGTACTGCATGCTATGTGCACAATAGAGCTATGATTAGACCTAGTCTCAAAAAGACTCCCTATGAACTTTTAAGAGGGAGAAAACCCAATATAGCTCACCTTCGTTGCTTCGGGAGTAAATGTTTTGTCCATAATAATGGAAAAAGTAATTTGAGCAAATTTGATCCACGAAGTGACGAAGCTGTGTTTGTTGGTTATTCTAATCATAGTAAAGCTTTTAAAGTTTTTAACAAAAGAACGTTGTGCATAGAAGGAAGTGTTCATGTTGTTTTTGATGAAGATAATGTGCCTGAACAAGTTGAACAGAATGAAGAAGAAGACATGAATGATCCAGACTTTCGCCTCTCCAGAGATGACGTGCCAGTTAATAATGAAGAAGTTATTGAAGGAATCAATGATGAACTTGATAAATCCGCAAATGACCTTGAACAGAGAACTGAGACAATTGTTGATGATACGAATGTCTCTTCTCAAAACAAGGAAAAGGAAACTGAAGTTATTGCTGATGATGCTATAATTTTGAACCAGAACCAAGATGGTGTAACTGAAGTTGTACCAACTTCAGCTATAACCCCAGAGTCCAACTCAGGGGGAACCAATCTTGATTCTGAATCATTTAAGGAAAGTGATAGTTCATCAGATGATGATGAGCCTAGAAACTCTAAGAAATGGAAATACATGAGTTCTCATCCTATGGATAGTATCCTAGGAAGTTTGAATAAAGGAGTTCAAACGAGGCGAACTTTAAATAACTTTTGTTCATTCTATTCTTTTCTGTCTACCATAGAGCCTACCAACATCAAAGAAGCTCTTGCAGAATCCGACTGGATTGTGGCTATGCAAGAAGAGCTTCAACAGTTCGAACGCAATAAAGTATGGCACCTTGTGCCACGACCTCCTAATCGAACTGTGATTGGTACTCGATGGGTATTTAGAAATAAATTGGATGATTCAGAAGTTATAGTTCGTAACAAGGCTCGATTGGTCGTTCAAGGTTATAATCAACAAGAAGGGATTGATTATGACGAGACATTCGCTCCAGTAGCAAGACTTGAAGCTATTCGCTTGCTCATCGCCTTCGCAGCTCATAAAGGAATGAAATTATTCCAAATGGACGTTAAGACTGCATTTCTTAACGGTTATTGGGAAGAAGAGGTTTTTGTTGAACAACCTCCTGGATTTTTGAATAGCAAGTTTCAAAACCACGTTTTTAAACTCGACAAAGCTTTATATGGTTTGAAACAAGCGCCTAGGGCTTGGTATGACAGATTGTCAAAATTTTTATTACAAAACAATTTTAAGAGAGGATCTGTCGACAAAACCCTATTTCTAAAATCCGAGGGTTCTGATTTACTTGTTGCTCAAATTTATGTAGACGATATTATTTTTGGTTCTACTAACAATAAATTGTGCACGTATTTTTCAGATCTTATGACCTCAGAATTTGAAATGAGCATGATGGGAGAATTAAAATTCTTCCTAGGATTGCAAATTCAACAAACCAAAGAAGGGATAAAGATTCACCAACAAAAATATGTCAAGGAGCTAATCAGGAAATTTGGTATGGAGAACGCTCATCCTATGGATACACCTATGGTAACTGATAAAAAGTTGACCTTAGACGAAAATGGTAAGTCCGTAGATGAGACTACATATCGAGGTATGATTGGTTCTTTATTATATTTAACTGCAAGTAGGCCTGACATTATGTTCAGTGTATGTGTCTGCGCTAGATTTCAATCATGTCCTAAAGAATCACATATGATTGCAGTTAAACGTATCTTGAGATATTTAATTGGTACATCTAACTTATATTGATGGTATCCACTTGAGTGCAATTTCGATCTAGTAGGATATTCAGACGCAGATTATGCGGGATGTTCTTTAGATAGAAAAAGTACCTCTGGATTTGCTACGTTTGTTGGACCTTGCATAATAACTTGGGGCTCAAAGAAGCAAAATTCGGTTGCATTATCAACTGCAGAAGCTGAATATATCGCTGCAGGACTGGTATGTTCTCAACTACTTTGGTTAAAGCAACAACTATGTGATTATGGTGTTAATGTTGGTTGTATGCCTGTTTTCTGTGATAATACGAGTGCTATTATTATTTCTAAGAATCCAGCTCAGCATTCTCGTACTAAGCATATAGATATTAGACATCATTTTTGGCGTGACCATCTAGAAAAGGGCAACATTAAACTCGAATTTTGTAGTACTGACAATCAATGGGCTGACATTTTAACAAAGGCGTTAGCGAGAAGACGTTTTGAGATTTTGCGGTTGGAAATTGGTTTAATCGGTAGCAATTAAATTCATCTTATTTATTTTGTGAACCCGCGTGACTGGCTAGAATAAGACGAGATTGTATGACTGTGTCCGCATATTTCATTGCTAGTATATTTGTGTTTAATATAATATATTTTACGTGAGTATCTTGCATATTAAGTGTTTTATGGAAATTGAATTATGAACCACATATTTGCCAAAAACCTATATTTTTCACTTTCCAAAATCGAGCTAAATTCCATGTTAGCCGAAATTCTCAAATAAAATCACCTTACCATATCTTCTTATTTACCAAATTCTATCCTTACCATATCCCCAAAATTAATTACCTAAGATTCCTTTTCCTACCCAAATTCAAAAACAAAAAAAAAAAAAAGGAAAAAAAAGGAAGAGTAGGACGGCACCTCACGTGCACTCCTACAAAAACACAAACACCTTGTATGTCTACCAATCCATCACTACAACGCACCCAACTATTACCCAAACTCCAAAACCCAAACCGAGTCGGGTTCGGTGCTTGAACGTACAAAAGGCGTCGATTAATAAAAAAAAAAGGGTACAAGAGGGTGTTCGTGAAGAAAAAAAAAAAAAATGGTTCGGTTGTTATGAACCCGAGAGTGGCTGATTTTTCGGGGCTTGAATCGAAATTGGATGTGTTTATGGGAAAAGTAATGGAGCGCCTTGATGCGCAAGATAAGAAAATTGATGCGGTTGTTGAGAAAAAAAAAAAGAAAAATGTAAAAACCGTGGCTATGGGGAACACTAGCTCTACCCGTGACCATGTCGGTTCGGGTGTGAGTAGTGAGTTGAGGTCTTGGATGACGGGTGTTGATGATTGCCTAGCAAAATTAGAGAGGAATGTTGTCGATATTCGACAAAAGATGTATAGGCAAAGGGATCGGATGCAATTCTTGGTGAGCCAAGGTGGTGCATTAGTGAAAAGAGGTTCGGAAATGCGTGAGGGGATGCACACTATACTTGATGCGACGGAGGCTCTTTCTTTGAAGGTTCGAAACTTCGATGTTTGCCTCACCGCCCAAGCTACTCATGTGTCGACGTGCTTTGATCGTCTTTCTACTCTCGAGTACCGCACCCGACCCGATTACATTAATCCCAACATCATCCGACAACCCACAAAACCTTGATCTTCTTACCTTAGCTTGTTTTACTCTTAAAACTACTAATCCTATTCGGCCAATTTTGGCTTATGTTGACATTGTTCTATTCGGCCCAATGGCACTTAACATTATCTTTTGTGGTTTGTAGTTTTAATTAACATTTGCATTTTAATTTTGCTTGATATATATCGTTTTATATTGCGTATTTTGCATATCTATTTCTTGCCTTGACATGTGTTATTCTAGTCGTTTCATGTCTTTGTTCTTGTCTTTTCAATGATGCCAAGAGGGGGAAGAAATGATATGATTTGAGTCTTTGCTTAAGCTTGCTCCTTGTCAAGACTCGTTATCTCTTAAATTCTCTCAAGCTATAACTTTGGCTAAGCTGTTATGTTCTTGCGATCAAAGTTGCTATAACTTTGGAGTGTTTTGTGGAGGGGGAACCATACTTAGTCACATTGTTAAGAAGAACTCTTGAGGAAATCATATGAGACTTGTCATCATCAAAAAAGGGGAATTTGTTGGACCAATTTGATAGTTTTGATAATGACATGTATTTACGTAATAATATGGTTTACTAGATATATCATATACGTGTAATTGTGTGCTTTAGTCTTATTATAGCTAGCAACAATTATGAGAAGAAAGATCAAAGTTAGGCATAACTTTGATAACTTTGGAAGTGAACATGGAAGTTATAGCTAACCAGGCATAACTTTAAAGAAAATCGCTTCAAACAAGATCTACATCAAACTACACAAGACTCGAGATGGAGGGTCTTTGTGATCAAGATGAAGAGATGATCCGTATACTGAAGATCTTTGTGAAGATTAGATAGTATAGGTCGCCATTCGGTAACTATTCCATTCGAGAGATTTTATGTTCAAAAGTTATAGCTTTAGCCTATGATTTTGAATGATAAAATATTGATGCATGATTTTGGAAATAAAATGTTTTGAAATGTTTTCAAAAGTGAAAGAGTATTTTTATTTATCAATTATTTTAATAGAAAATATATTTATGAGATTCTATTGGTTAGTAATACAACTTATGGGTTGTCATGCTACCTAGGGTTTCTAATATATTCTATCTCAATTTGTTGTTAACCTAATTAGCCACCTAGTGGTTGAGCCATCTAGGGTTTCGTGAAACCTAGTTTGTGCCACCTAGGGATTCGTGCTCCTAGGGTTTCGTGAGCTAGGATCCGGCCTCCATAGGTTGTTTCCTTAGTTTACCTAATCTAGGATTCTACTATATCTTTACAACAATATTTTGAGATATTAAGATAAATATATTTCTATAAGATAAACCAAATAATATTTTGAGATAAAGATATTTCTAAAAGATTAGCAAATATTATTTTATGGTAAGATAAGTATCTTTATTAAATATTATACTAGGGTTTTAGATCTACCATGATTCTACTACTATAAATACTCCTTCACATATAAATTGCAATTTACACGACTTACACACGAAATACACATACATTCACACGGCTATTTATTTTACTTGTGTTGATTTTCCAAAATCATTTTAAAGCAAACCTTTGAGCAAATATTTATTATTTTTAGAGTTTGTTTTTAAAAAGAGTCGTGCATCAATTATTATCAATCGCTTGAGTGAAATACGTTATTGGATAATAGTACATCATTATAAGCTTACAATTCTTTAACGGGAATCTGTGTGAGTTATATTGTACTTTCTTATTAGCGTAAGATAGTATAGAGTATTTAGCGATACTCCCCTTGAGTTATAATCATAGTGTTGATTATACGAGTGGGTTGGTAATTTTTGTAATCCGTAGAAAGGTACTAAAAATTATTAATCGAGAATAGTGGACGTAAGTTTCAACGTGTGAAACTGAACCACTTCAAAAATCGTGTGCCTCTCTCTTATCTCTTTACTTTTCGTTATTTCGTTATTCGTGCTTACTTTGATTAATTAATTAGTTGATTTTAATTCATAAGATCAAATAATTAATTACATATCATATAAATCGAAAAAGTGGAGCTAGTTTTTAATACTCAATTCACCCCCCCCCCCTCTTTCGTATTCGATCAATAGACTCTACACTATCCTTATCGTATCTCACATGTATATCTATATGTATGCATGCTCTACTTTTGTATTTCCTTTTATGTACGTTTAATGTGATATGGCTGGGAGAACCCGGAGTTACTCCCCAGTCCCCACTGATTGTGGTGTTCATGTTTTTCATGAATGAACAGGTTGCTTGCATGGTTGGCTTTTTGCTTGACATTTTGGGTTCGGGTGTGAGCTAGCGGGCGTTGTCCCTGGAAGATTAACCTCTAGTCGTTAATTAGCTAGTTTGCTAAACACTTGTTCTTTGTTAACATTTTGAGAGACTCCGTCTCTTTGCTATATTCCGTACTTAGTTTGTAATATTTTGACACTCCTCGTTTTATCTATCTTGCATGTATAAAAGTTTTTAAAATACCGTATTTCCGACTAGACGGGGTAATTTCATCTTGACCAGCTATGTTAGATGGGGTAATTTCGTCTAGACGGGGTAATTTCATCATGCTTGTATGTTTTATATTTCCGCATTCGCGAGGGTTGTCACAAATATTTCACATGCTTTTCACAAATTATGAGGTATCTACTCTAAATGAATAATTTTATCAAATAAGTAAAATGTGTTCCCCCACATGTTGTCACGCCACAAATTAGTGACAATCATAATCGTTCAAACAAAATTTACACATTATTCGTTTAATTGATCGTCTCAAATTTTAGGTATCATATGATCATACACGACAATTTATTTTCTCATAAATGCTCCTATAAAGCTTTGGCAAATAATCATTTCCAACTTTTTTCCGCACAAACGTATCCTAGATAATATATCAATTGAATAAAAAATACCTAACCCCCATATTTTGTTCATCACCTAAGTATCAAACTTAATTCATCTCATAATTAAAATTTAATACCTAGCTTAATCCAAATGGGTGAAAAATATTTTATATGATAAACATAGTATACACATAACAAACTTTGTCACATAACATTGTAGCTACTTGTCAATTAAAATCTTGGAATAACGACCACATATTCATGAACTAAATTTTCAATTTTCAAAAATAGATTTATGAAGGTTATAGATAAGAATTCTATGCATGTCTTACCAAATAAACTAGTAGCTTGAACATACCTACATACCATCCATTAAGCCACAATAATTTCCTAAAATCTTTATATTTTTCATCATAAATATTTGTAAAGGAAATTCAAGGATAGCATACTTAAACCACAATAATATAATTGAGCAACAAAAATTTAGATAATTTCGTTCATTCATAAGCCTTCATAAACGTTCAGCACACTAGTATGATATTGCTACCCATTTTAAGAATGGTAAACGACATAATCTACTTATTCTATAGTGCAGAGTTGTAGAACTTCTTCTTATCTTTCCAACTCCATATTACACGCTTCAAATAAAGGTTTAAAACTGAATTATGGTCAAAATACCAAACCTCTGTCTCACCTTCCCGTGCTGAAACGTAGACACATGAATCAATATTTTTTCCCATAGAAATAATTCCTAATGACAAGAAATGATGAACACAAAAACAAAAATATTGACACGGTTTCGGTTCTCAATTGTTAGGTGGTTGTTTAAATAGTTTGTGACATGGATAATGATTGTTGAGAGTTGGTGCGCCTAGTTTTTTTAATAAGGTAGAAGACAATGGACGATGCATATGGCCATGGGATGGTGACTAGTTGTGCAATGGTGAGAAGTGACAGGCATGTTTCAAGGATATATAATTATGGCATTATTCTGTATACCCATTGTGCTCAAGTGTATGTTGTGCGGCTGTTAAATGTGAGGTGTTATTATCTGCAAGAGTGGGCAGATTTTGATCTATTATTCATCATTGTCGGAATAAAAAAAATATGATTGGTAGATTAAAAAAATTTACCAAGACCGAAAACGAGAATTTTTTTTATTCATCATAGTTGTTTTTAGGTCGCTAAAACAATACGGAGTATGTTATATAGTGAAGTAATCGACATATATAATTTAATGACAAGCAAGATACGGGCATGGGTAGAAATAAGTTGTAACGGGGCATCCATTTTTTTTATGCTTGACAAAAAGAAATTTTGTGACTCTTGCTAATATTATAAGGATCACAATTATTCAAAAAAAGCAAAGAAATATCTATCTTAAAGTTTTACGTAAATCAATATTATATATATAAAAGAGGCTTTTTTCAGGCAACGAGAGAGTCTCCAACTATTTCAAAATACTATTTTATTTTTTATTGATAAAACTACCTTACACATAATTTTATTAGGCTAATTAAATATTAAATAAAATATATTATTATATAAAGATTGAATTTTAATATTATCAACTTTTCAACATCATATTCATACATATACTTTCCAAGTTATGGTTAAACTCTTAAATTTTGATTATATTTTTTAAATTAATTATTTTCCTAATAATATTATCAACTTTTCAACTTTTTAGAAACTCTTTAAATAAAAGTTAAATTCATAACTATTATTTGTCCCACATTGGAAAATAATGTAGATGTGCTAAAAATATTACATATAAATAATAGAATTTTCCCACATTGGAAAAATAATAAAGTGGGTAATGCTATGATTATAAATAGGAGTTATCCTTCAACCTTATGTATCAACCAAAAATTTTGAATCTCTTAGAGATCTCTTAAAAGTTTGTAGATGTGATGAATATACTATGTATAAATAGTAAAATTGTCCCACATCATAAAATTAACATAAGGTTAGTGATCCTATGATTAAATATAGGAATCATTCTTGGACCTTATATAACAAACTAAAATCTTTCAAATCTCTTAAGTATTGTCTTAGAGATCTCTTAAAAGTTTGTCTATTATTATCTTCACAATTGTTAAATTTACATCATCAAAAATTAATTTTAAAAGGTATTATTAAAAAAATTGAAGTATTGTAAAAAAAAATATGAAGATAATATTAATTAGATTCGTGGTGGAAAAAAACCCTGAAAAGTATAGAAACTCATATTATTTGAACATACTTGGTGTAATTTTTAGTATATTATTTGTCATACATTGAAAAATAATGTAGTTGTGGTGAATATATTACCTATATATAAATAGTAGAATTATCTCACATCAGAAAATCATCATAAGGTGGGTGATCTTATGATTGCAAATAGGAATCATATTTGGAACTAAAGTTTCAACCCAAATTTTTTTGAGCCTCTTACATATTGTTTTACACAACTCTTAAAATTTGTATTATAATTTTCACTATAGTGAATTTTACATCATTAAAAATTAATTTAGAAAAGTATCATAAATAATAATTTTGATGGTAAACTATTTAATGTGTTATTTGTTCCATATTGAAAAAAACAATGTAGGTATCGTGACTTGTGAATTTATACTACGTATAAATACCAAAATTTGTACCACATTAAAAAATTATCATAAAGTGGAGTGATCATAAATATGATCATCGCACGAGCTTTTAAACTACTTTTTTATATTGTTATGTTAATAAATGACTTTAAAAATTTAATAAATGACATTTAAAATATATTTTTATTATTCTAATATTAATATAACAGTTAAAAATAAATATTATATGAAAAAGATGGTGTAATACTTAGTTTGTTATTAGTCTCACATTGAAGAATAATGTATATGTGGTGAATATATTACTTATAAATTGGAAATTGTCCCACATTGAAAAATTATTATAACATAGGGTGATCCTATGATTATAAATATGAGTCATACTTGAATTTAGGTATAAACCTACAATTTTTTAAGTCTCTTAATTATTGTTTTGGAGAGCTCTTAACAAAATGGAATTATAATAGTCACAATAGTTAAATTTACATTATTAAAAATTAATTTAGAAAATTATCATAAATAATAATTTTGATGATAAACTACTTAATGTGTTATTAGTCTCACATTGAAAAATAATGTATTTTTATAAAATATATATACTAATCATGATTATAAATAGGAGTGATTTAGTCTCTTAAGTATTGGTTTAATGAGCCTTTAAAATTTTGTATTATTAAAACAATAGTAAAATTTACATAATCAAACTTAATTTAGAAAATTTAGGAAAATATCCTATATAAGTAATAATTTTGATAGTGTACTACTTAACAAGTTATTTGTCCCACATTGAAATATAATAAAAGTGTGTTAAATATATTACGTATAAATAGTATATTGTCCTATATCAGAAAAATATCATAAGCTAGGGTGATCCTATAATTATAAATAAGATTCATCCTTGGAACTTAGATATCAACCCATAATCTTTTGAGTCTCTTAAATACTATCTTACAGAGCTGTTAAAAATTTGTATCCACATTAGTGAAACTACATCATCAAAAATTAATTTAGGAAAATATCATTAAAAAATAAAGTGAAAAATATTTTATTTATCTCAATATACATTTCCTATATTATATTCAAGTGGTGTTTATAATTTGTATAAAATTTTTTACATTCAATTCACAAAAAACTATAGTGAAAATGAGTCATCTTTCAACTTAGATATTCACCCAAAATCTTTTGAATCTTTCAACTATTATCTTTCAGAGATTTTAAAAGTTTGTATTATTCTTTCTACCTTAATGAAATTTACATCATCAAAATTAATTCAGGAAAGTACCATATAAAATAATTTTAATGGTAACTACCAAATTTATTATTTGTCTCACATTGAAAAGTAATGTAAGTGTGGTGAATATAATATGTATAAATTAGAAGAATTGTCCCACATCAGAGAAATAATATCATAAGCTGGGATGATCACACGATTAAATAACAGTCGTCCTTGAAACTTAGAGATGAACCCAAAGTCATTTAAGTCTCTCAAAAACTCCATTGGTCCCGGTCATTTATTTGTTTGCCTTTTTTTTAGGAGTATTTTAATCAAAGGCAAACTGTAACAACCCGAAAAGTACCCAATTTTTCTAGTAAAATTTCTTAAGGATACTTTTCAGCAAGGTTAAGTTTTTAAAATAGAATTTATTGTTTCGAGTCGTATTTTGAAATTCCGAGTTCGTATTTGGAATTTCTGAGAGATTTCATGAAAATCCCGTTTTTAGTCATCTTTGACTTTTCTTGACTTTTAAGTCGTCTTTGACTTTTCTTGACTTTTTTAAGTCGTCATTGACTTTTCTTGACTTTTAAGTCGTCATAAACTTTTCTTGACTTTTAAGTCATCTTTGACTTTTCTTGACTTTTAAGTCGACTTTGACTTTCGTTGACTTTTCCGACTCGCCTTGTAATTTTGAAGACCGAAATTTTATTTAAAAAAAGTAATATTTTTAATTTATTTTTATTAAGATTTATTTGGATGTATGAAAATTTAATATAATTATTTTGAATTTATTTGGAATTAAAGAATAACTTTTTTTACGGTTTTTAACCCGAACGACATTTAACTATTCCCTGGTCACTTAAGTCCCGAAACCCGACTTTGACATGAATCACACGCCCCTGTCACTTTTTTCCACTCATAT